>JAPYZR010006632.1:0-12306 GCA_030522945.1 Trichopria nigra
TGTACGTAGAAACACAATACAATTAATGAATAAATAGATAACAATATACATTTATAAATAACAGGACTTGACAAGCAGGAAGTGAATTACCTTGATGATCGTTAACTTTCACAACGATAAAAAAATTAGCTTTTAATTCTTCTGCGCAAAACGACTACTAACCATCTTTACAATTTTCCGGAAGCTTAGAGGCAACGTATTAAACATTCTACAGCTGCCGACAGCGAGATCGCACTGATAGAAAACATTCGAATTCCAGCTAAACATTCGGTAGAGCAACCAAATTTTTCGCTCCAATACCGAATTTTTCGCTGGAATACTGAACTTTTCGCTGGGATAGCGAATGTATTCTATCAGTGCGCGCCGTTGAATTTGGCAGTGTGATATTTCGTAAAGATATTTAGGCGTTTTAGAATGCATTGTCCGAGATTCTGAAATTCAATACATTAAATGAGGTAAGACTTAGCGTATCGCAAAGTCTTATGACATTATGGAATTAGCTAACTCTCGACTAAATGGTACATCACAATTTCAACCGTGAATATGAAAGTGATATCTTTTTAGAAATGTGGGAAGAAAACCATCAGCGGCTACGCGCTTCATTCACTGCAGGAATGACATTATCCTTAACGATGATCTTGAGGTCATTAGGATCGATACCCGAGTGAAGGTATAGTCACTACCAATAACTAGAACCTATGATTTACTGGGGTTCAAAGCAAGGCTGTTGTCATCCGTCCATTTTTTTTAATTGGACAGTTCAACATTGTTATTTACGCAGCACTCTCGTAGATATCTATATGGCGAAGATAATAAATAGTAATGAGCTTAGATTAGCTCCCTGCGGGACGCGTCCGGACGCCTTGCGAAAGTAACTTTTTAGGTGAAATTAAATTATTTTATATCATCAAAGCTATAATAATGGATTGAGACCTGTTTTCAAGATATGATTGCATCAATGTATACAGGTTTTATCGGATAATCAAGGAGACGAAGAAAGGATAAAAGCTTATATATTCTCATTTTCACATTTAGAGTATGGGTTCGCTACTTTCCGATGAGGTCATGATGAACGGAGGCGGTCGAAAGGAAGCTGGTCTCATTAACAAAGTATGCCACGAACATACAAAGCTGAACTCATTAACAAAGTAAACATGACGACAAAACGAAGAATAACGGAATTCCAAAACTGGACCGCAACATGTACAATACTCTCATAAACTGTCGGACCGACGGTGGTCTTACGCCACTCCATCTAGCAGTGTCCAGCAAGAAAGAAACGATGGTCCAGATGTATTGTTGATGGCCTCTATGATGCGGACGTCAAAGCTGGCAGCTGGTGCCAACAGCGAGGTTTGTCACCAGGGAACCAGATAGACAGGGGGGTTATAATGGTGTATATACACCTAGAAACTTAAAAAAAGTCGAAATTCCTTTGTACCCGTCGACACAGCGTTCCAACAAATTATCTAATACCGTTTTTGGCAATGCTTTGTATTCGTGGTGAAAATTCACCAATTCTCCTTTGGGTTTCGATTGTTGCCACTTGCACCATGATTCGGGACCTTCTGGACAAAATTGATGTTCAGGATTCTCGTCTGATGAGCTGTAGTGATGTTGACCATTTCGCTTTTTTCATCTTAAACCGTAAACGGTCGGTTTGTCTTATTAACTTTGCAGTTAATTTGTTTTTTCCGCCGATTCCAGGATTTTTTTTTTGCATTCGCGAAGACGGCTTCCCATCCGTTTATGTACGTGTCCCACGCATTCTTTTTTAACAATCTCAACGTCCTCACCGTAAGGTTTCGAATTAACGGCCCGCTCTCGGAGGCGCTTCACTATAACTTGGCTATAACTTTGTTTTTTTTTTTGAGACATTGATATAAAATTTTAACCATATATTCTAGAGACCTAAACCTTCTCAGAAACAACAACAAAAAATTTCGACTTTTTTTAATTTTCTAGGTGTATATAAATACCTATCCAGAAGTCTTTAAATTTGACTTAACATCGTGCATCAGATTTCCACTAATCTAGACAAAACGATGGCCGCAACGTGGACGAAAATGAGGTGGTACAGACCATCCAGCACATCTTGAATCACGGTGCCGACATTAATGTGGTGAATAAAGGAGAGAATATTCTACACTTTTGTAGTTTCAACCGTGATGATGTTACGGTACATGGCCAAACTCAGTGTTGAGAATCGCCAAATAGGGATAATCAACATGGAATGAATCGCACGTCTGGAAAGAACTAAGACTCTTAATTAACATTTAACATTTATAAAGAAGAATTTATTTAAAATGCGATAACAGAGGCGTGAAAAGTATCAACCAACTGTTTGAAATTATTATTTTTTTTTTGTAATAATAATTGTATCTTTCTATTTTATCTTTCTTCTTTCACTCGTAAAAATCACACATAAAAACCAATATTTCCATCTCGGCACAATTAAGGAATTATTTTTTTTGAAGGGAAATGCTTTCGATGAAGATATGTTATATTTACCACCTTTATTAAATATTAATAAATATGTTTGATCCTAAAATTTACTTACAACTTCTTTCTTGACTTTTCTAAATATTAATAACATTGATAATAATAATAGTAATTTATTCAGATTTTTTGGCTTTTGGATTGTAGAAATAAAACCAGGCAACAACTTAAAATTCATAAGGGAGTACAAAAATTGACAAAACAGAACAAACTTAACAAACAAAGCATATCAAGTTTGTCGAAAAGATGAAAATGAGGTAAAGGCAGACAGAGATCGATGAAAGAATTGAAATACCTATAGTACATATAAGTATAGGAATAATTGATGAAAGAAAACGCGTAGAATCCAATGAAAGTTTCTTATAAATGAAAGACCCATAAAAAGTATGATAATCTTTATTACAACAGCCGATTACGTAAATAATATATATATATATATATATATACGATACACCTAATTTGTGAGCACGGTTAAAACCGTGCTCGACGCACAAATGACAAGTAAACCATAGTATACGCATTACACAATAATAAGGCTGTCGTAAAGTAATTACGCATGTCCATAGACATTGACTAGCAAATAAATGCATCCGATCAGCTTAATAATTAAGATCTCGAACGTGGGAGGAAGGGGCTCTCCGTCGAATCCCAAAGTGATTCTCATATGGGACATGCGGTCGCTTCGGGTCTGATAAATGCTGCGCTATTGCAGCATTGAAATCGTGCGATGCGATGCGCGTATATGCGATTTATCGTGCTCCTTTTTTTCTTTTCTTTTTCTTCAAAGGTAAATTCAACATGTCACCAATGCGTGTAAACGTTACACTGGTCATTAACAACAGCTGCGCTTGGTAAAAGTTTGAAATATATCGTCAATAAAATATTTGTAAAACGTCGATTAATACTTCATACCACGCCGTTATTGCCATATACAATATTTCATTATGCATCCTGGGATCACGATTGCCGTATTCTCTTTGTTCGGGTTACGCTGTTTGAAAGCTCGATTTTGAATTTCACATTTAAATGTGCGATACTTTCGTTCAAAATATAATGATTGGTTCGTTCTACTGTAAATATACATATACTGATTGTATGTGTATGACATGTTCGCTATATACCGGAGACATAAATTTTGAAAAAACGAATTACATTAGCGCGATAATCTGTAGCATTACAGAACACGGATTTGTTTATAAATAATATTCCCTTTTCCTATACGATCGCATACTAAAACTACGTCAATATACATAATAAATTTGCACAATTTCATCTTAAATTAGGCAAAAGGCAACCGAGTCAACGATCCCAGCAAAACGTCGGACAAAACATACATTTCGTAACATTCCATAAACATCCAGAATCTTATAGACATATTTTATTTGCATTATCTGTCTGCATGCACAGCTCGTGCGCTTTCCCTGCTTTGCTCGTACTTCCAACCGGCATTTCCAACCGGAGGAATATCCTCAAAATAAACCACCGATCGTGCCACAATCGTCAATATATCAAACCCTTTATCAAGTTCAACTTACAATAGCTTCGTCAAACATTCAATTACGAATCTGCGTTAAAAACTTACCTACTAGTTAAAACATATGCCCTTTACGAATACAATATAAAATACTACATACATAGTACTATGCAATTTATTCGCTACATAAGAATAAACATTTTTGGTATTCTTGTTTCTCTAGTCCAAAGTATAAATATTTGAGTATTGAACAGAAGAAAAGGGGACGAAAGAAATGGAAAAGACGAGGCAAAGGCATGAAATATTAATATTGAAAGAGGAAACGAGAAAAAAGGGTGCTTGTATCTGAGTTTCTCTTCAAAAGTACAAGTATTATATTCCGTAAATTCGAGCATACAAGGCTTCTATTCAACGATCGATTCATTTACTTTTGTAAAATGCAAAGTAGTAGATAGAATCTCTAAATTCTCAATATCTTGCATCTTCAAGGAAACATTGATTGAATTGTAAAAAGTAAAGCTAAGCTATAGTTGTCTGAAGGATTGAAATTATTTTGCATTTATTTTTTCTTCTGTCTATCCAACTTTTAATTGATCTAATACAAATTATCAACTAAAAAGATTGATTGCAGCTTTCTAATTATATTTCAAATTTTCAATTCAACCTCAAGACTATTCTTCTTATTGTTATATAAGAAATAAAATTAAACAAACGAATTTTACTAATAGTCATCTTTCTTATCCGTTTCTTTCATGATTTCAATTAAATTCTTTCATTGAAATTAACGTTCTCGTTAAAAATAACATTTTCTATATTCCACAATTAAAACCCTTACTTTGAACAACATTGAGCAGTGGCCGTAATATTTGATAGCAGTAAAATAAATGATAATATTACATTTAATAAACGGCATCGAACAATATTTGAAATTTGCAATCGATTTTTTTAAACGCTGAGTAGGCAGCGATTTATTAGTATGTAACAGCACTATCAGTATCAGTAAAAAAAAAGTCATACTCCTATAATTTTAAATTAAAGAAAGAATAAAAAAGAATAAAAGTTTTGAAATGTACCGTGCAGAGAATCTAAAACTGTAGTATCAAAATTTTAGTTTCTTAACTGATAACCATTCGCTGTTTTCTTTACGTGTATTCCGCAACCTCATGCTCACAATACAAAAACATTGCTATTATTGCATGGTGTAAGTGTGATGGTAGCCATAATCTAAACATATTTGACATCGCTGTTACGTTACTAAAAACATCGAAGCCCTGGCTATCATGGTAGTCTTAAAAGGATTATCTCAAAGGTTGTTAAAAATTCTGCACCATGTTTGGATGCTACAGTATATAAAAAACGGCATTTAATCAATTTACTCAGTGATTTTAATAATCACTGATTTGTGAAGGATCAACACATGTAAAACGTACAAAGCTTACAAAGAAGGTCGATTGACTTCACCGGAAATTGATATTAATGTATCTTCACACCTCTAAAGTACAAAAGGTGTTTGGACACGCTAGAAAGGAAACGTGACATTCATATTTGATCATTACCTTGATAATCCGAAGGCTAAGATATTTCTGATATTTGCGCATGTTTAACAATACCCTTGGAAGCATTTTTTTCATACGATTTCGTCAACGTCATGTTACATCCGTAAGTAAAAAAAAAAAGTGTTTATTGGTGTCCTAATCAAACCAGCGATGGTGTTTCGACAATAATTGTTAACACTTGTGCTGATTGATGAAAAACTGACATGAAATAATTAATGTACCCGACTAAATGTAAAATCTATACTTATTATTATCAACGGATGCAGCAAAAACAAAGTAAAAATCCTACGATTTGCCGTCATAAGGCGACGAACATGTTTCACAACTCCATACTTCCGTCTAATCTAAGGGCGATGTCAGAAGCGACGAAGAGCATTTGGGTATATTTTATTAACATTATGTGAGATTCAATCGCAGGAGTTAAAAACTTGCACACATCGCATTTCACATTTTTTCCATTAGAAGGATATTAATGTTATCAAAATCATTAAAAAAATCGAGACATTCATACTCATAATTGTGTGATCATCTTGGTCCGCATAAAACTTTTTTATCTATAAACTTGTACTAGGTAGTTTACACATCTATCAGCTACCAAATTCTTTCAAGATTCTGAACTTTAAGACAATAATTGTAAAAAACACTGTTACAATTATACAAAAACCTGAGATATCGAGGTAATGTTGAACTAAACGTTGCGATTCCGTCGCGTCTGACATCGCGGTCTTAAAATTCATGTAGAGAGCATCAAAAGGTTAAAAAACATTTTTAATTAAAAAATTGACGACATTTTTCAATAAAAGGTTCGTCACTCAGTCCTCGTCAGCCGAATAAAGGGAAACCTATCAAACGGAGAGTAAGCTCCTGAATAGAAAACATCGATGGAAGATCTGTGGATACTCCGAAGCATAACCATAATAATGGTAACGCTTCTTTCTGATTTCATTATTAGAACAGCGAATGCCCGATTGGCTGTTTCCAAGAGACCTAACCAGAGGCCTAGTTGCGAGCATCCGGAGGTTATCATTGCATTGGGTTTAAAATTAAATTCAACACTTCGCTAATGATTTATTACTACGCGTCGCTAACTTTCATTGTGCATGATTTTCTCGTCCTGTGAATCGCATTGTGATCTGTGTAATTATGTTGCAGAAAACTCGTATTGCCGCTGAGTCAAATTTAATGTGCATATGATATGTTTGAGTAATTTTCTTCTTAAAGAAATAATAAACTGAAGTAGTTGAAGTTGTAAATTGTACGTTATAATAAAGCAGTTTTGTCATTTACTGGAGTAAAAATGTAAACATCAGATTTAAATACACTTAAAAGTAAATAAAAATATCTAAACATAGACTACAATATGTTTAAAGTCATATGGCAAGTTGTTAAAAAAAAAAGTAAAAATGTGTGTATACTGCGAGATTACATAAAACTAGGATTGAACTGAGTTGCGTCATGACGAGTGAACGTCAGCAATATAACTTTCTGAAACACGCATTTACGCAAATATCCTTCTGTCATGGTACGTACGCGTATTAAATCTACTTTGTATATATAAAAGGTTACCTAAGGTTGACTTAGGTTTGCAGATTGTTCGTGATTTCTCGATGTACAGTGACTAAATCCTGTATATATCCTGCTAATCTTGCATTCAATGTGTCCAGATTTTGTTTTTGAACTTTGTTTGCACTTAAAGCAAGCTCCAATTGTTCATGAACTACGTTCACCATTTCACGGAGTTCCATATTTTCTTTCTGTAAAGCCTGAAAAATGTTTAACAAATATTATAAATTGATGTATTAATTTAAATTAATTTCAATAATAGTCAAAGAGGATATTTCTGAAAGTTATAGCATGATAAGAAATTGTTCTAAAAACTGTGTCATTGTTATGTAATTGATAGAAAAGTGAAACAACCTTTTAGTATTTGTAAGCAACATTGAATATATTTTGGAATAATTGAAAATTACTATTTACCACATAGTCTTTGTTTTTGGACGCCATTGTAAGGACCTTGATCTCCTCATTTCTTGTTCTTAGCTCATTTTCAAGTGCATCACATCTTAACCTTAAGGCTTCGCAACTACCTTCTGCGAGTTTTCCAGACTCCAAATCCGAATATTTAGCTTTTATCCGAGAATTCTCTTCTTTATACAGCTGCAACTGTCTTTTCCACTCGTCGACATTGGCTGTAGACTCTTGTAAAACACTGGTTAATCTAGCATTATTCGTTTTTAGCGTTGTCAATTCGACCTATATGCATAAAGATATGTTATCTTAATCTTTGAATAAAAACATTTTGTAAACTAACAAGATATCGAATACATACTTCCCACTTTTTAGCATTAGCTGAACTCTGAGCAAGTGCCAGTTTTAACCTGTCATTTTCATACTTCAATTGCATCTCTGTACTTTGATTTCCCTGAGATGCATTGACCTGCTGCGATTTTAACTGATGTTGGGGGCTCTCCGTACTCTGCTGAGAAATACTTTGTGACCTTGAATGAATCGCGTTTTTTAATTCATCCTCCATCTTCATTGGACCAGGTAACGGACTACTGCTCACCGACGAAATGCTGTTTTGAGCCGAAATCACATTTGCATTTGGATTCGAATTGTTAGGACCAGAACCGATTGAATTGATCATCGATGAGTTTGGTGGATCAATGAGGTCTTGCTCAGAAGAAGGCATACCCGATCTTGATGTAATCGGACTAACATTGGCGCTTGTAGCTGGGGTTACCGAAGAACTGTTGGCTAATTTGGCTCCAGCTGACTTTGTTGCCTCCTTCACCTCATTAAACTTTTCGATGAACTGTCAAAAAAAATAATTGTTACACATGATCTTCAGTTGGTGGATACCAATTATATATAGTACTCGGTTAAATGGAATACATACTTTTCCTAATTCAGCTTCCGACGAGAAACCCAAACCGTATACAGTATTTGCTCTGACATCAGACCATTGTCCAAACTTCTGCGACGTCTTTGTAAATGTCATTAAGGGTGTGATAGTGCTGTTGATTACAGCCTGAGAGTAAATCATATGTTAAATAAATTTTTTTAATTAAATAATGATTAAATTATAATTTCCTATTTCCATTTGTAAAAATCAATACCTTGTTGCCTTCGACAGAAATAATTCTGTACAAGCTTCTCGTCGAGTCGTAAAAGAATGAAACTGATACGGCTACTGTCGAAGCAGACACCCATGATCTTTTGGTCTTAGGATCGATGTGGAACACGTGCGCCTTGCACGTGAAAATTGGTTGCTCCCTGTAATTTATAGTAAATTCAAATTACAAAGATAAATTCCGGACCTTCAGAATACGCTTTAAAAATTGTCGAATGTGACAAAGATTGAATACATCAAGAGTGACATACAGATGAAAATAATCCACTTTGATGTTTCATGCACATCGGTGATTCTCCCATCTATAAATAGCCTAGATAAATATGCTACTGAATCATCAATAACTGCGTTTAATCGTTTTGTGCAACCTTCCACAGCTGAATGACATTCCGCAAAACAAACACTGCATTCAAACCCCAACATTCGGACAAATCGTATATATTGAAAAAAAAAAAAGAAAGGAAGATCACCAATTCTTCGAAATAAAACACAAAACGTAATTCGAAAAAGCGAAAGTCAACATGACAATCAGATTCTTTTTTTTTAGAATTTTGAAAACGCCCGTTCATCAAAATCGTGATGCTGGGCGTGTACTTTTCCTAGCGACCTCGTTTCGCGCATCCTTGAATTCACGCCCGGTTGGCTCGGTGCCGTCGATGCTGCTCGAGGAACAAGCCGTCCCCCAGGTCACTGTTATTTCGCCCCACTATACGATAAACGGAGCACCGGCCTCCCCCCCGGGTAAAAGGTGAGAAAATTTCGTTTTTTGAGCTTACCCCATCGTTTCCTTCCCGGATGTCATATGAACGACTAAGTGTGGATCACGAACTCATAGGATGTCGGAGTCAGATCGACTCCTCCCCCACGGGGTATTCCGCGCGTGCACACTAACGTCGCGACGCTTCTCCGAGGAATATCGCCAGTAGCCACGAATCCCCGCTAAAGATAGCCGCCGTACACCAGTTGACAGCCGCCATTCGCTGGTACATATATGCCATACGTCTATAGTCTATACTTGTCGCCTATATACACTCTATAGTATAGTATCTATTGCAGCCCTATGCAGCGCGAGAGTCGGCGGGACCGTCGAGTTTCTCGGGTCGAAAGTGCGGTCGAAAGTGACGAGTATCTCGGGCGCGGAGTGCCGACTCAGATAGGGCACAACACCATATAGCACGACGTGAAACCTATATATATATTGTATATGTATTGTTCTATATAGTCGAGATTTTGCGGCACCTGCGCTTAATCGATTTTCATCCAACAGTCGACAGGTGCTGCTGTTGCTTCTGATTTTGTTGCCTATATATCAGAATCGTTTCTCGGAAACTCTCCGATCTCTTCTGCTCCAGTACTCTCGCCCGCGGTTCCGCCTCTCCGCACGCTGCATTCTGCATATACTTCGCTTGTCTTATTGGTCTCGCGTCAACGGCTTTCCTGCAGAATTATCTGCATGCAATAATAAACATAATATATATATGGATTGCACGTAAATTTTTCACATTTTTACAAAATTACACATTTTCTCTACGTGTTTTTTTTTTTTTAATGTATTTTGTATACAAATAATAATCGTGTGCAGAATTTTCAATTCAATATTTGTTTCCGCACTTTGGACTGAATTAAATTTAGCTAGAAGAAATTAATCGTTTTCAAACGTATACAAGAAAAGAAAGTAATTTATAAGGCGTTCCAAAAATTGCCGCTTCATTCGCATATAAAAAGGATGTACATAACCTCAATTTTGAAAACCATTAAATATAATATCACTGTGCATTTATATCTATTCGAATGTTTTCGATTGTGCGAAATGAAATCATTGGAAAAATCATTCAAGAACGTGCGTATTATTATTATTACTTCGGATCTAAAATTATCAGTTTGTTTTCAAATATCGCATTACGCGATCGAATGCAACGACCCAGATAGCGCATGAGAGATGCGCAGAAACATGCCGAAATAATAACATCATATTATATGTGCAGCATATGACCGTCATTTCAGCATATTTCCTGCATATTCGTCAATTTTTCTATTAGGGGTATATGACATCGGTTACATTTGAATAACGAGAAATATATTCGAAATATATATATATATATATATATACTAGTTCGTTTAAACGTTGAAAAACGATTAATATCGTATGACGATTATTGGCTAAATTTCACTCGAAAATGAAAAATCGAATGCTCGTTAAAAATATGTCCGATTTTTTCAAAATATATACCTGCCCTGTAAACGGAAACGTATTGAAAGTTAAACATACGAATTCAAACGAATTAAAATGAATTGAAATGCATTAAAACGACTGAAAATGAATTCACTTAAAACGTAATACATGAATTCATTTCAATTCGTATTTTTAATTTTCAGTACGTTTTCGTTTACTGGGTGGTAAAAAAGTGGATAGAATCGTATAGAATCGGATTCCAATTCTATCCGGATTTTAAAGAAACTGATACAAATGGATACATTTTCTATACATTTCTATCCGTTTCTTTAAAATCCGGATAGAATTTAAATCCAATTCTATACGATTCCCCGTCAACTTTTGTCTAGATCATTTTTCTCTAGAGCATTTCAAGCTTGGGGAAAAATTGAAAGATGCTGGAGGACAGCATTAGACAAAATGTATCATATAGTGGTACCCTTCTCCTAATCCTGTCCTCCAGCATCATCTTTCAATTAGTCCCTAAAACGTGAAATGCTCTATCTGACTTAGATTCCGCAAAATTCCGGTGAGGCGATTAAAATGAGACACCCTGTATATGTTTTGTATAAATCTTACGCTTAATTCTTATGTTTCCTTTATACAATTCATTTCGTTAATTCAAATTGACTATACTCAATTTTTGGACCAGCTGTCGCAAACAGGCCCCAAAGTTGGACCAATTTAAACATTTTTAATGGCCCAACAAACGGAAAAATATTGAATCCGGAATCTGTCCACTTTCCGATTGAATACGTTTCAATTCTGTGTAATATATTTAGTAAGATAATAAATTCTATGATCGAAAAAAATAAAAAAATAAAAAATGTACTGTACTCGATCCAACTACCTTCGATGCCACAACTAACCGTTTATACCAATAAACCACAGACAATTATATTTTATTTTAAAATAAAAATCGTACTTGCGCATTCGCTTGAAATTTTGAATTAAATGTTTTCTTATAAACAATTCTGTGGAATATTTTCGCGTCCAATAGAGGACGAAGAATTGAATTCGGATTCATTCCCTGGTAAAAAAGTGGATAGAATCGTATAGAATTGGATTCCAATTCTATCCGGATTTTATAGAAACGGATAGAAATGGATACATTTTCTATACATTTCTATCCGTTTATTTAAAATCCGGATAGAATTTGAATCCGATCCTATACGATTCTATCCACTTTTTTACCAGGGTTATTACTTCAGAAAAATTCGTTCGGAAACATTGGATCGAATTAAAACACTAGAAATGTAATATTGACCCGAATTTTCGTTCCTTTGTCGAAATTTAATCGGACGTATTATTAAATTGAATTGTGACAACGCGTCACAATTTTGGTCGCGTATTAGAAATAAAATATCGTTGTTTTGTGTAATTCGACCGAACTTATTGGATCGAACTGAAAAGCGTCGAAATTTTAGGCAAA
>JAPYZR010006635.1:0-15837 GCA_030522945.1 Trichopria nigra
TATCTCTTTCACATTGTCGAATTTGCACACATATACGGTAGAAAGGGAAAAACAATACATGTTTGATTATGGCATATCGATTCGTCGTCACATCGAACTTTGAGTTTCGCATTTGATTGCTCGAAGAACTACGATTATTTACATAGAACGACGCACATATCGCTTCGGCACGGCCGAATATGACGTAACTTTAATCCGCGAGATTTGAATATAAACAACGCGCGTTATTTGAAAACACGTAGACTTAGGTGTACCGCTACAATGTAAAACCCGGACTTCCAATGATTATAAGGGAGATTTATAATGATGGAAAAAGTCTCGTATGTGAAATAAAAGTTTATGGGAAGAGCAAGATATTGGGTAAGACAATTTGTCACATTTTATGATAATTATCTATATTTCTTTTAAAATTTACTAGTAATTTTGTTTCAGGATCAATTTTGACAAAATGTAACAGTAAAATATTGTACGTTAAGTAAAATTCCAAAGGCATACTAAATATAAGGTTTTTGTAGCTAATATTTTCGGAACTATATTTTTTACGGCGAACAAGTTTTCGTCGACCCTTCAGGCGATAAGAAGAAATAAATAGACACGTATAGAAGAACTTTCTTTATCCTAACTTTGAAAAAGTTTTCGAAAATTAATTCACATAATTTTTCACTAAAATATTAATAAAAGCAAGTTCTTTAAACAATTTATATAATTCTAAAGACGTGATAAAAAGTTTATTTCTAACCGAAAATTCATCTATTGATTTCGAAATTAATTTGAAAGCTGCTCGACAATAGATTGAACAGATATAAATGACGTATTTATTGTATATATTTAACCATCATTCATAACCATGAAAGCTGGAATTTGTATGTAATTTCCAAGCAGGGTGTACATTCTTTTTATCAAATCGTCAAATCGGGTCTATATTGTTCTCCGCCCAGATCAAATAATATTTTTTATATTTTCCGAAATATACACACACACACACACACACACACACACATATATATATATATATATATATATAATATATACATATATAGATAAAAACAATAAAAAAAAATTAAAGAATAAAAAATGTTTTATCAAGTCATTGATAATGTAATAAATGAAACTATCATAAATATACTAATAATGCAATGCGTGGCAATAATAAAAAATAGAAACTTATGCTATTTATGTAATTCTATATTTTTAACTTGGAGTAAATGCTGCAAAATTATATCGTATTTAATCAATAAAAAATTACGTTTGACCCACGTCATGGGTTCACTCATACAAATTTATTCAAGAATAAAAGAATATACATGCAATAATTTGTGCCGAAAGATTCGACGGGCATCATCGACAAGAACACTTGAGACATTAACATAAAATTTGTCGTTTTACGACTGTGTACAGTTTATAAAATATAATATTCAAAATAAACACAGTCTTTTACTAAATTAAAATTAAGTTTCAGTCCTATTATGTGAACCCTCTTCAGAAATAAAATATATACAATGAAAACAAGCAAAAACATACATACGCGCACTGAAGGAAATGTAAAGCCACTTTTATGTCAGGTCAATACGCCATATGTTATTAGATTTAGAAATATCAGATTTGAATTAATTGTTATTTCTTAAATTTGTTTGTAATAAACTATCGTAAATTTACGGTAGATCTGATTCTTCAAATTTAATATTAACGTTGTCTTTAGTTATTTTAATAAAATAATTTTCTATTTCTTTTAGATTTTTATAATTTTGTTGAACTGCTAAAATTTTATTTGATTTGTAATCAAAATTATGTGAAATTTGTACTCGGTGAAAAGTTAAACCTGTATATTTTTTCTAGATCTTCAATAATATTCTTTCTATGTTCTTTTATGCGTGTTCCAATTTTCGTTCAGCCTACCCAAACACTTGAGACATACTTGAAAATAACGAAATGTTAAATGCTTTGTTAATTTCATGTAAGTTAGAAATATCCATATATGTTTGTATTAGTAATCGACCACACTTAAAATGTTAATTGATACGCATACTATACAAGTTGTATCACGCGTGTGATACAAGTTGTATCACAAATAGTGAATATTAATGACAATTTACTAGGCACGCTTGAAGAAAAATGACTTTTATAAGGACACACGAAAAACTTTACAACTTTTTAACTTGTATTTATTTAAAATTGAACATTAGTATGATTAAGAGACACATACGAATGGTTGATAAAATTTTACAAACTTAAAAGAAAAATCGTAAATGATAAGACCAACCAAAAAATGGATAAAAATTCGAAAAAATTAACAAAACGATGAAATTTTTCATTCCCATTTGTCATTCCGACAGTATTTTTGATGCCAGAAACTTGCAACTAAAAAGAGTATGTGAAATTCGAATTTCTCACATACTGTTGAAAGAAATGTCATTCATTACTTGTGTAGGAAATTGCATTTATCATTTTTTACTTTTCCATGTTCTAGTTTACAATTTCTGTGTAGAAGAAAGAAAATGAAACGAGTAAAATAAAAATTAAATAAATAACTTCAATTCGCATTCATTTTTTACTCTTTCATTGTAAAGTAGGTAACTAATTAAAACTATTTTCGATTGGAAAAAATCCTCGAATGATCTAAAACATCATGAAAAATGCGATGCGCCTTCCAGCAATAAAAAAACATTGTAATTTTTCTAACATCACTCAAATAAACAAATTTCATCGTAAAACTAAAATTAAAAAAATCAACCATATATATTCCGATAGCAATCAATTATTTTTTACAATTTTGAATTAATCGTACCCAAAAAAAAAAAAAATAAAACAAAAATGCATGCCTTTCATCTTCCGGCATGTAAATGAAAGTCTGCATCGCCCGTGCGATCCAAGAAATAAACGTGGCTGTTATTTCCGGTTAAGTTTTTCCTCTATCGGCACCGCCATAGTTCAACGAATCCCTTCGATAAACTACACGTAACACTCATTCATCGCGACATCCTCGGGGCTGTTACGGCTTGTCGTTATCGCGCATCGAAAAACGTTGCGAATATCGGCACGGTCGTATTGACAAATGGATCCTGACCCCGTAGAACAGCAAACCGTGCATAGCCACCACTGGTCGAATTTACATCAATACTAGATGCTCGCCAGATTTTTTTTTGGGAACATCCATAGAACATGCGCCATTAACAGGAACGAGCTATACACGCTGACTGTAGGTGAGGCTTCAATAGAAACGACTATTTCGCTGGTAAATGAGAACGATTAAACAGATTGTCGAAGGTAAAGCAGTGTAAAATGCAAATCACTTTTCAATCCCTTAATAAATTATTAACGTTCGACCAATAATTAATATATCCTGATATTTCTACAGGGTTTTAGATTGGATTACCCTTTGACCGCCGCCGTTTAAGCTCATAATTTCAAAATTTTATATAATACCAACATTCTATAATGAGTATACCAATTGGTAGCGAGTAAATTGAATAAAATGTTCTTCACTAAATGGGAAAATAAACCACAAATTCACTTTGTGGGTTTCACTGATGTTTGGAACTCGTGTATATTTCGCGGTTAGTATATTGCGAGCATTAAATGTCACTCGTTTAGTCGATTCATTTGAAACATTATTCGCGTCCCACATTTTATGATCAGATAGTCACGCATTTGTCTGCGTCCACGTGCACGAGCGTTGTTAAAATATTTTATTGACACGCGCTTGACGGAAAAAAATGCATCTGTTTCTATTTAATTTTTTAATAATCGCGCGATGTATAATTGATGTTTTGTAATTTTAACGTTCTGGAGGAAACAATTCTTTTTTCAGTTACACCGGGTCGGCTGAAATTATTTTTCGACCATATATTTATTGCGCAGAGTTGTAAATAAATCGCGAAATGATAATGCAGTCAGCTTGATAATTGGCCGTCGATCACAGAATTTGCACACGAGACAGAATTGTTTCCCCTCTCCCTCGCATACGAAAACTCGTGCGTGCACGTAACAAATCACGACAGCCGTCACACTCGTCCTCTTCCATGACATCATATTTCAATGGATCCCATTCGCTATTCTATATTTATGACGTAAGCGGTATGTACATTTGGACCATCGAGTACATCAAGCGCGTAATAAAATTATTTTTATCAACGAAAAGTCAAAAATTATTAAAAGAATCACCAGAAACAAAAGGTACAATTATATGGATTTCGTTTCTGTCCTTTTAATATTTCAAGTAAAGCGTCTTCGCAACGCGAGCGATATCTCTCTGTATATATATATATACTCTTTAGATACGAATAGCGTCTATGTCTATATACTCCTTCCGGTATTCGCTATTCAGAATCATTATTTTTCTCGCAAACGATTGCGAAACGCCAAAATGTCCCGCGATACTTATACAGACGACTAGCGGAAATAAGCGAGTATATAGCCAAAGTAACTTATCGTCTAATAAATTTCTATCGTTAGACCTGGGGGCGAGTAATAGATGTACCATTTTCGCCTCCCTTGCTTCCGGTATACATGCAGCACATTTCCGGCAAGCTTATACGGAGATATCGAACAGTGCCGTTCCGATCAGTGAACTTTATCTTGAATATTGGTTGATATTCCTTACTGAAAAATCCTTACTCGTGCATAATCTATAGGTATACATGTACGTATACATATACACGTGGGAAGTTTTGGCAATTTATTTCATTTATTACATATATTTTTAATGTACACACACACACACACACACACACACACACTTGTATTTAATTGTAAATTATATTAAAAATATATATGAATGGCAATATACATCGCGTTGGTAATTTTTTGTTCACAATTTAAAAATGTTTTTGTTCATGTCAACTGTTTCCCCTAGTAAAAGTTATAATTGAATATAAAATCATAAACAATTATCCACTAGTAAAAAAAAAAACTTTCTTAGTTATGTGGTGTCGTTGTAAATATAAATAATGCTTATAGAAAAATGTGTATCTGATATTTTTCTGGTTATCCACGACGATGAATGCATAGAACTAAAAAATTATTAGAACGTTCAATCATTTCAGTATGTTTCCACCTGTAATTTTTTTTTTTTTTTTTTTTTTTTTTATGAGATTATACATATTATGTAGAATTTCCTGTCCAAAGCCCACATTTCGAAAAATAAGACTCTAATATTTTTAATTTACACTTTTCATACTCCGAAGTTAGGTCCCGCCTTGTGATGCTAGTGTATTGTATTTTTGCACTTTTCAATAACGTTAGCCAGTAAAAAACTACCTTCTAAAGTGCTTTTTTTTCGAAATTCGAGTTCAAATGCGGCGTACACTTATTCTACACATCTACTGAACCGATGGTTTGTATCGATTTTTTATTAAGGAATGGTAAATTCGTGTTTATGGCACATTACTCCTTAAAATGCCGTTCAGCTTTTTGTTTCAAATTTGTCAATCATGAGATTAACTGTCCACCGTTGGGCGAGTCCATTATAGGATGCTCGACTTTGACGCCATCTAAAGATTACAAGATAAAATGAAAATTAAAAATAAAATTTTTTTTTTTCATTTTTTAAGAATGTGCTAATGTTCATAAAAACGTTTTATAATTATATTTTTAATATGAAAATAAATCTTAAAAATTTGTCTTTTTATCGCCTACAATAAAAACCTAAAGTAAAGGCCTTCTAAAAAGTACTAGTACCTAAATTCTGGATGGTCAATACATTAACTTAATACAGTAATGATTATATACATTAATTGTTAATAACTTTGAACGTATTTTTTTCGTAATAGGCTTGGACCCTACTGACGTATATATAAACGTATTATGTATATTGTAGCTATTATTTTTGTAGTCGCTGTCTCTTTACAGCACTAGGAAATACGAGCAAATTTTGGACTATTTTTACTTCAGAAAACAGTTTCAAACTCTATAATTGAACCAAATGCATGGCGACATGGTCTCAGATTTTACTCCTACCAGCAATTGGCAACGTTGCTGGAAGCATTACTGTATTTTAACTTTTATTTAGTCTGCGAGTACGTTACGGGAGCTATTGCTTAGATGCCGCAATAAAGATAGCCAGCCCGTGTTGTTTGGGTTAACTTAACACATCAAAGTTATACTACCGAAAAGTCGAGATTTAATAAGAAAGGAGGTAACATTCTTTTCCTCGTATAATTAAACCACACCCTTCAGGGCCAATTACGTCGATTAACAAATTGCTAATGAAAATTAGCACCTAATGTGACAAAATTTAGAAATTATCAAAAGAACAATGGCTATGACAAAATTGTTGAGAATTGAACAAAAATTATACAAAAGGAAAATTACAAATTTTATTAAAAGAAGAAAATTAAATGTAATCCAATAAAGCGAATCGACGAATAATTTTATTCACATTTAATAATACCATGATTTCAACTAAATGAGAACAGCCGTAAAGATATATTGCTTTCAATTAATACATCACGATGCGAATTGGTTGCTGAGAATGTATGACTGATACAGATAGAATTCAAGAGGCAGTAGTCTAAATAACTATTTGAGCAATAATAGGCTTCTAGTACGCATTGTTCATTCATCGGCGCACTGCACCATCGAAAACTGAGAGAGCCACTAGAACATTCCACAAACTTCTGGGAATACAAAGCCACTGGAAAGTTATTTCAACGCGTTTTAACGAATTGCGATTTCGACCTTGCTCCATATAAATTCTGAACATTGGTGCGCGCGTTTTGAACTGGAAAAGAAAGCACATTAAGTCACTGACTCCGGCCTTTTTTGAATAGTTATTACTCTCTGCTCGGGTATAATAAAACGTAACATTATTTGCTAGAAAACCGGCAATTCCCTTTGCGGCCTTGTTTTCTGCGTTTAGAACGACGAAATCTGTTATCGATAATGGATGAGTTAATAGTTAATAGTTTATTTAATTTCTTTATTATTTATATATGCCATTAAGAGCAGGTCGTCATGTTAGGACAACATGTAGGTGCCGACGTGTCACGAGGATGACCATAGGTTCCTGAACGGATATGTGAATCATCGTTGAACGTGTTCAAGCTAGCCCAGAGAGAACTGTACGTTATCCTATAAACATGTCCTGCATGTTCTCGGCTGTTGACCTGGAACATTTTCAAAACCATTGGCTGTCTAGAATCGCGACTGTAGAATCATTAAAGGTGCAACTATTTTAATTGCTCCTTGCCAAGTTTCCAATTAAATGCGAGGGTAGTGTTTAATTAAAAATCTTAATAGAATGTCGAGAAAAGTTTAAGGTTGGAAAAAGAGAAGGACGTACAGTATTGTTTCGCAGTTGTTTTAATGTTGTTAGCACATTCATGGTGGCAGTCGTGAAATGCAATCTCCTGTAATTTGTTAGCTCGCATTTCAAAAGGCCATAACTAAGCAAGCGCACATTGTATATTTATATACTCTCTTATTCTTGACGATAGTCCATGCAATCATCTCGGCAGTGTATTTACCACCGCTACCCATATTCCAATATAAAATTTATCCCCTTCTAAACTGTACTAAGAGGCGCTGCAACCGAACCCGAAACGTCGTATATCTCCCGGTCGTACGTGCCAATGAAGGTGTAAAGAAACACCACGCGCTGCGGCATCGGGTTTTACGGTTGGGGCTTTATGGTTATATTTATTGCCTCGGGCTTCCACAACCGGGAGAACACTTTCCTTGAAAGCGATGACGACGTAACCAGTCGATAAACCGATTCTATATGAGCAGCGGAAATTGGTGTACCGGTCTTTTGCTTCTAGAAATAGGTTTTCCTAGACGATGGTGATCCCCCCGTGCGATATTCCGAGTCGTCTGTCTTGTACGTCGTCTTCTACTCGAGCGAAATCGGTCAATACGCCACGATGTCGAGTAGTAATCTGCGCTATGGTATATCACGGCGGTTATGAAATTCGTTTCGCACGGGATTGCTGATCGCATTGATCGATTATAACGCATGACCCTCTAATATAAAATCTAGCCATGACGTATATATACAATATCGCCATACGTTTCATGCAAATTCGTCGCCGGGTGGCCGAACGCGCTGCAAATCGTAGACCTGGTGCGAACCATCGATCTTGGAAACGTCCGCGCCCAAGCCAGTCATTTACGTACTCCGGAGCATCATGTGCAAGCCACTGCGAGAGCTTACACCACTCCTGGGAACCCTTCGCGACATGTACGTACTCAAGGTCTTCGAGTTCCATACTGGAGTTCCATAAATTCCATCAGTTACAGCCGCGGATCTGCCGCGTTACGGTAACCCACTGGTGTCGTACGGATGCCTACCGCTTTTTGCGGATAATGTCCTTTCTTCGTGTTTGATGTTTGGTACTTTACGCAGTGGCGTTTTTGATACGTCCCGCAGCTGCCATACACCGTTCGCAGCTCATCGTTGCCTTCCCGAAGGAAAAATCCAGGGATTTTTGGCATTCGATGCGATATCGAACGTTTCCGAAGTGACGGGCACAAATGCACCGTCGTCGACTTTACAACGGGCTCATTATTGGGTGTGCAGAATTGCAAAAAGTAAAATTGGTTAGTTTCCTTGAATGAAATTAATGTAATCATACAATAATACCAAAATAATGAGCGGTTAGAAAGGAGTACAATCAAATTATTTCAAATAATTATTTTCTTGTAACCCTATCAAAATAGCGTACTGAGAATTGTATCACCTGTATCTGTATAATTTTTTGCATTTCTAAGCCATCCTTACATGATCTTTTGAAATTTCGTAAGATATCAGAGAATCTAAAGTTATATGACATTAGTGAATATTTTCAATGAATTCGTTGATGTCAATAGATAAATGTACTAAAAAATAACACTTTTTATACGAAAAATCCATTATTAGAAAATGTATTCAGTAAATCCATATGTAATGACGTATATGAAAGTTTTAAATTCGCTTATCATGGATCCGTTCTTAGCTATTTCAAATTCAAGATGGTATAACGAATCTCATCAAAATCCGAATGGCGGATTCAAAACGGAGGTCGAAAATTGTAGTGTAATTGATTTTTTAAAATCTGAGTTCAGATTCGTAATCGGCGACTCCAAAAACCCCTAACTAATTTTCATTAAAAACCCGGTTCAACTGAGCAATGTGTGGAGCAAAGAGTTAAAACTGAATAAGTCTTATTCATTTTACGAATTCTATTATTGGTTTATATTCATTGTTATTTTCATATTCTAAATCTTTATTGTATGTTTTGGCTGTTATATTCTGTTCCTGTCATTTATAAAAGTTGAAAAAAAAACCCCATTATATCTGTTAAATTTTTGTTGACGTTTTTTCTTCCTACTTGCTGAATCCATTTTACAAAATTTAATTCTTTCAGTTCCACATTTCTTATTAGTATTTTTATTGAGTAATATTTTGTTTGTAAATTAAAATGACCATTTTTCTATGTTAGTCAGTTTTTTTTTTTTTTTTTTTTTTTTTTTTTTTTTTTTTTTTTTTTTTTTTTTTTTTTTTTTTTTTTTTTTTTTTTTTTTTTTTTTTTTTTTTTTTGATCAACAAAGTATCCAGTGTTTAATATTGTTTGATTTTTTTCTAATATATTGTGCAATTTCATATTTATGTGCAAATTCATAGCAAAAAGTTTAATTATAGTTTCAGATCAGTTTCAGGGAGGTGCATATTGGGCAGTATATTGCGCTATTCTATAACAGTCAAAATTACCTCATATATATACATACAGCTGCACGATGAATATATTTGTTTAAAGAAGAGAATTTTTTGAATTCAACAATTTTTTATAGAAATCTGTGAGAAATTCGCTTGAATATTTCGTTACATCCTCTTCTGTATGATATTCATCGTATAACACTTCATTTGAGTGTGTTACATTTATTTCCCCCTTCTCGGGCAAAATGGCATTAATGGGCCGTATACTTTCATAAAGTTGCGACATGCTAAACGAAGTGGAATTCTAGAAAGTATTCGTGCTGCATGATTTTTGGTTTCTGTAGCTTATTATTCTTTATTTTCCCCCGAACAAAGTCCATTATGCCGGCCTAAAGTGACAAAATCGAGAAAATTGACATTTTCTCAAAGCCAAGAAGAAAACGTTTTGGTTGTCGGTAAGGTAATTTTCAAAATGTGAGTTAAAGAATGTCTAAAACGGTTTTAGTATAAATACAAAATATATTCGAAGTGAACGACACGTTATACTCGAATAAACTTAAAACGTCATATGTTCCGTTGAAGAACTATTTTTTAATTTTTAACTTTATCTTACATTTTTTAATTCAGGTTATAAGACGACAAGAGAGTCTATCTAGAAAGGAAAATCGTTAAAATTAACATTCCATAATATTGATCAAAGTATTTTCGGGTCATGGACATTACGCATGTATTTAATTAGAATGATGCAACAATCAATCATATACAGTCTTACAAATAGTTGACACGTAACATTATTTCGTTGGTACAACTGAAGAGCATGTTTCTTTTTTTTTGCAAATAAGACATTGAAACTCATATGTCTGAATCCTGCAATTAAATTGAAAGATTGTGATTCTTGATTCCATACGTTACGATTTACTTTGGTCGAGCCAAAGAAACCCTTACATTAAGAAAACTACAAAAAATGTTAATGAACTTTAAATTGATAAGAAAAGTAGTTTAGGTAACAGCTAGGTGCGCGAGCAGTAAATGGTGGATGTGAAAACCGACGTGGCGTGGGATTGCATAACTGAGTTGATAAGAGCGGCATTCAACCGAGATTCGAAAAGTCCACAATGTAAAATTTCAGAAGTGATTTTCCACTTTTAAAAGTGTTCAGTTTGATAAAAAATAGTTCAATCAAAATTCATTGTCGCATAATAATTATTTGCGGACACGTTTCGGTTTTCATGTGGACATTTAACAATTTTCATTGGTTATATGAATACATTCTAACCAAAACGATAGATTATTTACCATCGTATATAAATATATACTTATATTTATATACGATGGTATATATATTTATTTTATATTTCTTGTTTTATTATACTATTGCCTGTGCGGAGAGAGGCCAAAGTGCCTTTTTTTTAACAAATTTTGTATATGTGGAAGCAAAAATTCATGTTTCATCCCCGTGAGTAAAAATAGATTTTTTGCCGTCTTTTGCATCATAATATATTTTTTCGTGGTTTTTTTCATCATAATATTTTCAACGAATTTCTCAAACTCGTGGTAGACATATTTTTTTCTGCATAATCAATTATAAATCTTATTCTTCGTTTTTGAATTACATCAAAATATATAAAAGCATGAATTACAAATCTAAAATGAACATTTTAGAGAGAAGAAGAGACGATTGCCATTTAAATAAATGCATATCACTATGATGTATAATGCCGTATAATTAAATGAATCTGTAATACAGCGAACGAGTGAGAGAGAGAGAGAGAGATGAGAGGACTTTGGTTTGTCTACTCAATTAAAATCTTGTGACGAACTTGGTTCACTTTAGTTGAAAACTTTTACAGGCGCACTAGTATATATTTCTCAAAGTTTCGACTCTCCCCATTTTAATAAATGAAATGCCGGTATCTGCCTTGTTAATAAATAAATATTCATTTTGTTATAAGTGGGATATACTTTTGCTTATTTAATACGTAAATGCTCGCTTGTCAATATATGCTGTCAGTTCAATTTAAAATATGAATTTCTTTTTAGTTTTGTAATAATAAACATATTTAGCAGTATATTAGAAGGAATCACATATGAAAATACATTTCAATGCAATTTGTGCTGCAGTTTATATTCAAATTCTTAAAAATAAACTGTTGTTGATATTTAACGTGAATTTTTTTATTGATCTACTCGATAAAAATTTATTTGGACCCGTTGGTATTGAAAATTTCAGCTTTATCTGTTTTAAATTGTAGGGATTCAGAAAATAAATTCATCTCAAACGCTGAAAAAATTCCTTTAGACAAATATTTTAAAAATGTTTGGAACAATAGTTTTTGTCAAAAATTAAAAATCGTACATTAAAAATTCATTCTTGTAAAATTCCCACATCCAATGCGTAATATGAAAATTAATTTAAAAAAAGAACACCTCAAATCTCAAAATAAAACCAAGAAAAAACACATTTATGTTTTTGGAAAAGTATAATATTTTAAAATTTATATAAGTTATTAATAACATTTTCAACACCGAAAGCAGAAAGAATAAAGGAAAAGAGGAATCAGTTTCTACTTTATTTTTCTGAAAAATCTCCAAATATTTTACCCCTACAATCCGATTGAATGTGAATTTCGGTTTGCCGTATCGAATGAACCATTTCGAATTGTGGGATTGCAATATTGCAGTGCTATTATCAGACTTTATAGAGGGACCACCCAAACGCAAATAACAAATCATCGAAGATTGAAGTCTATAAAAGACGATCCATGAAAAGGACAAAAATATAATCCAAGTTGTCTTTATACGCAAAGTCAAGATACAAAAGTTTTAATAATTCTCCGATGGTCTCATTAATTAAATTTTGCTTCGCTGTTGTGAATAAAATTAAATTCGACGCACTTTCGGTGCATGCAATTTTGTTGCAAAATTCATGCAACGTGTTCATGAATTTTCAATACAGCGATGACAATCAGATTAGTGTACATTTGTGAACAAGTTAAGCTCAGTGTAAACTAATTTCCTTACATATTACGTAACATAAATTCCGATAATGACCTGTTTGAATTTTACGTCCATCGGATGTGGATGGCATGTCCAATTTTCCATTCGTCCGACGTACGACGATTGGAATAAAACTTATTCATTCATGCTATTAAATTCATTCTATGCACATTTATTCAATGATGTTGATAAATAAAAAAAAAAAAATAATAAGTGTAGGTAAATCTCGTTGTTTACGTAGAAACGTCGATGCTATCAAAATTTTTCAACAAGAACAATTGGAGCTCGTTCAAAAAATGAAAAATTCCGCAACTACTTAGGATCATGAATGTTCTCGTAATACACGAGAAAATTCGTAGCGGATAAAATCAAAATTGATGTGTAACTGCACTTAGATAATCGACAATGCGAACAAGAAGGAGTTTGCGGATAACGACACAACTCTGGTACAAAGTTATTCTCACAACGGCGCTGTCCTCGATACACGTATGTCACGAAAAAGTCAAAACTCGGGAAACAATAAAATCAACTAAAAGTTAGCGAAAGGAACTCGCGAAATATACGAGCGACGAAATGTTGATGGTATTACTCGAATCGGCAAACTTAATAATTGACATTAGACGTGCGGAGGAGTTTCAAGGAGTTCCTCGATGACTAGGGTCGTTTCAAAATTTTCCCGAAATGAGAACACGAACGACCTTTGCGCTCTCATGAACTCGGAAGTTGAGTGCTGCAGGTATATTTCAGTAACCTCGCGGGTGTCGTCATATCGAGTTTTACATCCTGTCTCGCTCTGTCTTCCTCGTTACCAAATCTACATTCTCGTTTTCTCCCGTGCCACGCTCTTTCTCATTTTTTTTTTGTCTCTCGCACGCTTGAAAACCGCTCGAGAGCAGCAAACCGGTACTACCAGAGCACGCAGATTTGAATAATACAATTCATATTCGCGTAATTGGTGTAACGACTTTAAAATCAGTATGCGAAATTGAGTCGACTGTGGGTATACAGATCTCCAAACTTTGATAAGGATAACAGAAATTGTACAGAAACTCAAGGGAACGAATTGATCGAACAGGCTTTTAATTAATTTAATGGACGCATTACAGCATATTTAGCAAATGGCCGACGGTTCGGTCACGCAATTCGTAGATTTGCATGGAAATTTTGACGTTAAACACGTAAGGGTTGTCGAAATAATAAAATTAAACCCCAATAACTCAGGAATTTTTTAGCACGAATTTTTACAGCTTTTTATATGTTCGTCAACTTTCATCGTCGTCGTTATCGATGGTGATGTCGATTTCATCTTTTTATCGTTTATATTGTTAAATAATTGTTTTTCATCCTATTCTATAATTGCTTTGATACTTATTCCTTTACCAAACATTATTAATACTAATACCATTACAATTAGTACTAAACGCCCATATGATTCGTCCAGTTTCTGTCCGCTAATCGATGGACGAAAATTGAAGCATCCATCTTCGTCCATTAAACGTATATAATGTATGTCCGATGGACGTCATCTTCAATAACAATTGGAGGTACACTGGACATCGATTATTCGAACAATTACGTAAATTGGATGTGCTGAAAGCCTGCTCATGTAATAGATTTATTAGTTGGATGATCATAATATGATGATGACGTACAAATGCAACGTCGCCTATATGATACTATTGCTACCATTGACGCTTAAGTATATGATGTTTGTATGTTAATGGAATTCGTCCTCTAAGATCAGTTATCATTTTTCAGCATGATCGTTGTCACTTAGTCGCATAGTAATAATTTAGGCGCAGACATTTTTCATTAAATTTATTTATTGAACCACTATTATATACCATCATTAGTAAATCTTGTAATTATCATTTATGCTGCCATTGTAATCATCATCAATCTCAACATTATTCCTTATCACATTATTAACACACAAATGGTATTTTTGTATCTTGAGAAGTCATTTTGTTGTTATCTTTTATTATCTCCTCGATATCATGTTTCTTGTGGACAAGAACATTTTACGAAGATAGTTCTACAATATTTATTATGTTTATTTTTAATAAATTTTTCATTTTTATTTTCAATCACGATATAATAATAATAATAATAAGTTCATAAAAACAGTATACAATAATGTTATTAACTGCGATTTGAAATCATCGATTTGTTTATAAAATATTTAAGGGATGAAATTAAAGTGTGAGTGGAAAAATAATTTTGGCGAGGCAACAAAGCGATTATTTAAATGAACAAGATCAACCTCTGTTTTACTGACGTCTCTCCCTATATTACGTCGCGTGACAATTGGTTCCCTGGAGCGTACACATAACTAATGTTACAATATGCGTCGCTTGCTTTGCCTGTTTCAAAACGTGCGACTGTTCGCGGAGGTCGTGCCTCACATGACTGCGATAACGTTTTTTGTCCATTACCGTAATTAAGTTTCGCGTAACTGAAATTAACGCTTGGTTGCTGGTCTCGAATGTATACGTGGAAATATGTGCGCACTCATTCTGACTATAAATCGACAAGTCGCGGGTTCAGACATAACAACGGGTGCCTTTTATCACAGAAGGATGAAATCCCTTTTCCGATTCAAGAAATCGGTAATTCTCACAAAAGTTCCGCGGATAGATTTTGCGGAGGGTTTAAGAATCGTATTTATAATATTATTATTTTATCATTAATTAACATAATTAAGTCATTATATTATTCCTACATGTATGGACATCCGATATCGTAAATTGGACGAATCATGGACATCCAGTGGTAATTGGGTAATCGTCAAATGGCATCGGGAAGTCCCGCTTAAAGATATTAATATAGGTAATTGAGTACACATAGGCTACCGTTAACAACCTGAAATAGATAAGGAAAAAGTTTCTACTAACTTGATTCGCGAACATTTGAACATATCTTGTTTAAAAGTTCAGAAGATTGATACCCTCTGAATTCCATGTGACATTCCGTGCCTTACGGATAATGTACAGTGTGTTGAAGTTCAAGTTTACTATGCTAGCAATAAGACACTCAGTTTTGACGAGTACTTAATAATCCATTCCGGCAACTTGATATCTGGTACAATATCTTAAAATATAAATTTTCTGTATATCCCTGGTAGAAATTAATCGTGGCATTCCGTTTTATTGTAAAGGCCCTATATCGGAAAATCATTATAAAATCTGTACGAGAAAATCTCCCGATTC
>JAPYZR010006637.1:0-21124 GCA_030522945.1 Trichopria nigra
TATATATGTATATATATGGTCATATATCGTTATATCTCAATTATATATGATCATATCTGGAACATATATGAGCCAGATATAACCATATATGATCCAGATGTAACCATATATGATTCAGATATAATTATATCTGAATCCATTTTTTCCCGGGTTTGTACTATGTGTATATATATATGTATATATATCTCGTCTATATGATTTATGAAGTTAATATTTATATGTATATGTTTTACGAAATTATATTATTTTATAATTACTATATTCATTTCTAAGTAATGATTGTTGTCTTTTCTTACAGGTGAGTTTCAAATTCTGTTGCTTCTTCACCAGTAATAAAGTTACTTAAGTGAGTATTTGTATGACTATATATTGTTATCTAATACACCTCATAAAAGTTCACGATTTAGTAACTTCAGTATAGTCTTTCTATAACCAGAAATATATAACGTGGCTTAAACGTAAACTGAATACATTTTCTTGCCAAATAGGCTATCTCTAAACTAATAACAACTCATCCTTTATTAATGAATAAGCAATGACTGTTAGCGAAATTAAAATGTGTCAATTACAAAATTTAAGATTAACAAAAGTTATGGTTGTTTAAAGTTACAAATACATATTCGGGAAGTTGTATAAAAAAAATTATTGTTTACTTCATTTATGTTATTCAATAGTGACAATTATTGACCAACATTTTCAAATATAAAATTGAAGTTTATCAACATTGGTAAAAATATGATCATCATCATTTTGCGTTTCACTTTTGTAATCCTGTGTTTAATTCTTTTGATAACGATATTGTCAAAAATAACAAATTTTATATGACTTGGATGCGAAGATTAAAATGAATGCAAAGTGAGTGAAATTAATAAAATGAATAAATTTGTGATAAAAACTAATAAATAACACCGTCGGAATAAGCGAATATGAGCGAATAAATAAAAGGGACTCATGAAATTAATGAACGCAATAAACGATGAAAGAATTCGCGAAACAAAGCGGAATTATCGACGATAATGTGTTATTGTAATACATGCTACGAAATTGTAGTAAAAATGGCATTAAAGAAGGAATGAATAGAACGAAACAAATAAAAACTTAACATGTAAAGAACTTGATGTAAGATACCTTTAATAAATAAAGCGTAAAAAATAAAAATAATGTTAAAATAATGATAATAAAATGAATCGTGAACAATAACATTATAAAAAAGGAGATTATTGAAAGGACATGAATAAACTCAACGAATTTAACTGAGAAAAAATAATAAAATAAATGAAACGTATAAAAGATGGAACAAATGAAATTAACGAAAACAAAAATATTGAAAGTAGTGGATTGAATAGAGTGGATAAATGAAAGTAATAAAAATACACATAAGAAGAGAGAGAACAATAAATATAGATCTGCAAGAAAAGGGTGACTTAAATGAATGAAAGTTTTGAGTACAAGATAAGAAATAAAGGAAACGAATGAGAGGTTAAACAGAAATGAAACAAACGAAAATGACGCAACGAGAATGAGCTATTATTATACAGAATTAAAAAGACAAAAAAAAAACAGTACAAACAAATGTAATGGAAATGATTTTAAAATTTAGAAAAATTAAAAAAAAAATGAAGGAACTCGCAGTTGATCAAACGAAAAATAAAACTGAAAAAATGAACATAAAATGATTTCGACTACATGAAAAAATGGATTAACGAATATGCGAAAGAATAATATATCTAAATTATAAAGAAAAAACCATTTAACGTATAATGTACATAACAAAAAATTGACTTGATGAACAAAGCGAGCGAAACAAATGAAAATCATGATCCGAGTAAAAAATGGGAAAGAATTATGAAATAAAAAATTAAACAAAAAAAGTAATTAAAGTTATGAGCAGAATAAAAAATGTAAATAATTGAAATGAACGAATATGTGCGAGAAATTGCATTAAATGAATGATTAATAAATTCGGTAAAAAATAATCGCTCAATGAAACGTACAGTGAAATATTATTGAGTTTTCGTACCTAAATAAAAATTCGAAAAATATTTTGTACTTTATTAATTTCTACATTCATGTGCACATTGATTGATATATACACATTCCTTTAATGTAACTCAGATTACTAAAACAGTCCTTTATTGTTTCGTTGTTTCGTGAATAAATGTCCTTAGTCGTCCCATCAGGTATTTAGCTAGCAATGAGTATCCGAATTGAGTGCAACGAAAAACTTCGTTTCAGCAGTTTTATTTGCCATAAAAAGTATAGACTGTTAATTTACCAGAGCGGCGACTTGTTTCAGGATACTACGTTAGTCTCATTTACGAGCTTCCATTCTGTTAACGCCTGTCATATCCCTGACAATTCCTTCGCAAATACATTAAGCATGGCGTAAATTTAACCTCGATAATACAAGTTACGAGCCAAAGGCGTGCGTTTCCGACCGTTCGCCAGTGTTGCAATATCCGTAAAGAATCGACTCGTTCGATTCGATTATTTTGTCTTCAATCTTACATCAGGTACTAAACATCACGTCGGCTTTCGATGCTGCAAGTTCGCTCGTCGATATCAATGAAACTTTTATTCGCTTTCATTTCAGATGACTGAAAAACGATATTATTAGATTTTTTTACGAAGAATAATGGATATATGTCAGGAAGAAATTAATTATCTCACATTAGAAATTGTCTACTGAATTATTCTGCAAATATTTCACGTCGGAAATATTCCAACTGTTATAAATTATACCGGAGACTGAAAAATAGAATCGACTGCTCACTATCTTATGTAGGGGATCTGGATTCGCTTATCTTATGTCCTACAATTATTATGTTTTTTAAATCCCTACAGAAATGAACGACTGTACATAAATGTCATGAGATACTCTTACCCCTATACATAAAACATATAAGAAAACACGATAGACAATCGGCTTTTGTACATTGTTTTTTTTTTCTGTAATTCTAAGAAAAACGGTCTAACATGTTTTATCGTATATTTTCAGCAGGGACATGAGTTAAAAAGTGTTTCCATATAAGTGTATTAGAAATGTTTTTCCCGTATCGAGGGCGCAAAGTGTAACTTTACAAGTGGAGCGTTAATTGTCACAGTAAGCGCAAAAGCAATACTTTATTTTCATAATTCGGAACTCTCTAAATTTCATGGAGTGAAATTTCACTCTACATTTAGAGTTAGTCGAAGAATTTATACTCCAAACAGAGTGAAATGTCACTCTTAAATAGTGAAAATTCACTGTTTTGAAGAGTGGCTGAATTTTCACTCTTTATGGTGTGAAATTTCACTTCAAGAAATTTAAAGAGTGTATATCTTGTAAAAATGAACCTTACGGCAATGTCCATAAAATCATTAAAATGAATAAAGTGCAATTTCATGCCCGATATATGTTGTATTGTGAATTTTCCCTGACTGGATGGACCTGAATGCGATAATTAGATACCACATCCTTCATGTGAACTTATATATAATTTAAAAAAGAAAGAAAATAAAAACATAAGTTAACAAACCAAGAAACTCCATATAAACATTGAATATAAAATTCTGTTGACTATAAATTTCAAATAGTAATTGTAAGGTAGTGGTAGTATTCTCCTTTCTTCGCTTTCTCGGTAAAGCTATACGGTACGTGAAATAAGATATATTATTGGATACGCATTTCTTTTGTTGACTATATATATTCTTCATCTCTACGTAAGAAAGGAGAGTTTTTAACAAAATATAAATCTTCGTTCATTTGCTATATATGTCACGCACACATTTAATGTAAATTAAAAGTATTCCAGTTATATAATAATCCTCGGACTTATTTTAGCGAAAAAGATCCACCATTACGTGAATGACATTAACGGATCGTGGATAATTGGCCAACCGATTAAAACTAATCCCGGTCAATTCGAATCATTAATATCTAATAAACAGAAATATCAATTCCGGTCATCGGTTAATTTCCCACTAGCCTCCTAAATTTCTCAGTCGGAATAGTAAATGCGCAAAATGATTCAAAAGCTCGAAACCCAACTCCCCTAATTGCTGAAATCTGTCGGCGGCAAAAGGATTATTCGACGAGTTAAAAGCCCGACATTTGTTTATTATCACAGCCGCGGTTTACTTATCAAACTAATTAAAAATTTCAAACTATTATTGGCAAAGTGAGGACAGGAGGGCGGGGGAGGGTAGGAAGGGGTTGGGCGAGCGACTGAATAACCGGCAGCTCGGCGACACCGGCGCGAAATCGATGCCAGCTGGTAGGGTGGGTCGAGGCGGTCCGGTCGTTAGCACCCCCCCCCCCCCCCCCCCCCCCCCCCCCCCCCCCCACCAACCACCCCCCCCCCCCCCATTATCAAAAAAAAACCCCCCCCCCCCCCGCGGCGTCCCCTTTCTTCTCTCTTTTTAGCTGGTTCTCTGCCTCTCTTTTTTCCTCTTCTTATCACTCCCTCGTTCTCTCTATCTCTGTCCCTCCTTCACGCGGCCTTTCCCCCGTTTAGATTCGTCTTCTTTTTACTACCGTTGATATTGTAGCTCTTAGTTTTATTTAAATATCCCTCTAAAGGGCAATTTCAAACGTTGTAAATTCGTTCGACCAAATGTGCTTTGATTCTTCTATATCCCTTGACAAGCTAACTTTTATGGATTATGAACAGCTCAGGAAAGTCGTAAATTTTCGATCCGAATTTTTCGTGGAAGTTAATTCTGCTGAATAATGCTGTTTAATTTACTGAAAAATCAATAATAGTTGTGTTATTGAAAACTCGAAATATTAACAAAATTTCTTGATATGAGTATTTTGACAGCATATTTAAATCGAAGATATTATTATTATGAAGCTTGATTTGTCCATGCTGACATATATCATAGTCAATTTTGAAATTATAATTATTTTATGTTCAAACACTGACTTTTTAAATTTGTTGGATTGACAAATCCACTCTTTCAAACGAATGGCTTACAGATAAAATATAGCGGATAATTATAAAGAATTTTCCATCCTTGGATATCATTTTCTAAAATACTTTATTGCGAAATTTATTTTACATCAATGTGTTTATGCATATTTCAAGTTTTTCGCATTATATAATGTCATTGACGTTAAGTTTTACGACTGAATCAAATCTTTTTACGCACTGTGGATTATATGAACGGATTTTGGAAAGTCGAGAAAATGCGAAATTGGAACGAAGAAAGTGAAAATATCGTGGATCTATACGGAAAAGAGAGGATGATATCTTGAAAGTACGAAAGAGAATGGGTCGAGATTAAGGGGAGCAAACGGACGAAAGACGTTTCTATTATTTTCCCCTCTTCTATTGTCTCCTTTTCTCTGTAAATCTGTCTTTTATAAACGCTACCTAATTTTCTATTTCTACGAAATCCCTTCGAAATGATTTTTATTTTGAATTCTGTTTTCCTTCTGCCAGCAATGGTAATGCAGTTTTTCCTTCTACATAGTCTTCCGTATTAAATTATAATTTTTTTTTCTGGAATTTTGTTTTTTATCCCGCTTAGGATTATGAGATTTTGATTTTTTTTCCCCAAAAAATTTACCGTAAAACCGTTATAAAAATTAGACTTCGTTAAAAAAAATGGATTTTTCCTATCTTTCATATATTTTTTCCTTTCGCGACACTTCTCCATTGTACACTTTTCTCCCAATATCTAGATCCTCGCATTTTTCCGCTTTTGCTATATACTCCATATCGCCTCTTCCTGCCATCTTTTTTCCACACGAGTGCCATCATCGTATCTTCCCTTGCTCCGACAATGGCTCGGTCTTATTGCATATTATATTGCGCGGCCTTTTTGTTTAAGTCTTCCTTTCCACAGTGTTTATGTAGACTCGCGCAGACCTCTTATTTCTATCTAGCTCGCATTCTCATTCCTTCGCAATCGTAAATTCTCTTTGCACTATTCGTTTCGGTATAATTTCTTTCTCTCTTTCTGACTGTAACTTACGGAGAATTGTTGCATCCTTCTCTTTTGCAACCTCTATTATTTTTGCCGTTTAATGGACTGTATCGCTGCCCATACCTCTTTCGTTCGTGGTCGAGATTCTGCTCTTCCCTTTTTTGGCTATTTATTCCGCATTCTGACTACTTTTACTCCTTATTTTATCATTATATTTTTGTTTACATTCGACCTCTTTATTATCGAACCATTTCTCTATCTCTCTCTCTCTCCCTCCCTGTCTCTCGTTTTAGAACTGGCGTTTGCATTCGTTGCTTTCATTTGATAATTTTTATTTTCATTTGCTTTTAAATTCAAGTTTAAATGGGTGTTCTGTTACGCTGCAAGTTTATTTCCACTAAAAGAAATATATATATGTAAATATCGTACTGAAATTATTAATTAAAGATACCTGAATAATGTAATATTATATCGGAGAACGGATCCGATCTAAACTTCCTTGAACCTGTGACAGTTGATGGGATTTTTAATATTATTTTTGGATTGCATTAATTTACGATCCCTTTTATGCTTGCTTCTTGCCAGTAATGCCCACCTGACCTTAATCTGACATTCTCCGTAGAATCAATGCGTGCCTTCTCTTCATTCATTCTCTCTTCTTCTCTTATCTATTCTTATCTGTGCTTTACCATCTTCCTTAAAGGATAAATCACTCAGAGCGATAAATTTGTCTATCAATCAGTCAATCTCTTCCTTGTCTTCCTTTATTACTGGCTCTCTTCATTGTCATCCTTTCATTCCGAACGCTTCGAGCAGGGTATCTATTACAACATTTGTATCTGTAGCGACACGAGTGTCTTTTTCACCTTACGCCTTGTCGTCTTTAATCCTATCCTTTGTTTGAATTATTTGCTAAAGTCTTATCATTTGTCGCTTTTTTCTAATGGATCGCGTTTCGTAAGATTTGTTTATTATCTTCTAAAGGTTAGCAACGTGAAAAAATGTTGAAATGCATTCGCGACCACAAGTGATGATTTAGCAAAGAGCTTTAAAGCCATGATGAAATTTCATAATGGATCTGACATAGCAGCATTCTAAGTACAACTACTGTTAGTGTCATTTGTGGTCAGCGTTCCACTATAATCAGTGATCATTAAAACCAGTATAACAAGCGAGGTCGAAATATGCGATAGGGGAACAAACAAAATCGGTGGTGTGGAGATCAAGTCTAGAATTTCGACTCCCCTTTAGTCTCGTCATTGGAACACTAAAAGAGGGGGGAACGTACTCATGGAAACAATGTAAGAACCCCAGTCACATATACATGTGAAAACATGTCCACTTTCATTACTCAAAACAAAATGGCTGATATGGACTTTGATTTCTATTCAGACTTGAAAAAGACGTGCTCTTTCTACTTTTGATCCTCGTGTTATATCGTGGACTGTTTTTTGTTTCATCGTGACAATCGTCTTCTGTTACTGCTAAGTATGGTTAGTGTAGTCATTCACAAAAGGACAGAGCTTATTATATAAAGTCTGTACGCCATTTTTTCTAAACTGATCCCAATTATTATTGATCGTGCTATTGGGATACTCGAGATATCGCAAGTTCCGCATGTAATTTTTATTCTGAAAGGTTCGTGACTATGTTTAATTTGCTTAATTTACTTGATTTATATTTCAGCTTCATTATTCCAGTTTACATTTTCTTTTGGCGCAGAGTATACGAATTTGTTGCACGGATTAGAGATTAACGTCATGAATAATCGAATCGATCAGTTCAGCGAGTCCAATCTCTTCTTCTACGTCTCGTTCCATCTCTTCCCTAATCCCACGTCATTTACTCAACCGGAATCCCTTTTCTTCCCTCTGCCCCCCCCCCCCCCCAGGACCCTCTTTTCGTTCGCGAATTTCATTCTGCCGCGTCCTCATTTTCTGAAGAAGGATTTCAACGCCACCATTACCACCCACCTACTCGCGAGCGAGCGAGCGTAAGCGTGCGCCATGAATATTATGTCATTATGCAATCTTGAGGAGCATGCAACGGTTTGGTCGACTACCTTCTTGCACCACCCAGCCGTCTCGTTCGAGGGCAGCGGTCGTTACTTCATCCACCCTTACTTAAGGACCTGATTTACTGGCTAATTGATCCAGGAATTATTAAAACGAAAAATCGAGGTGCCTTTTCACGTCGCAATTACTTTACAGCATGTTTCGTATCCAAAGTGCAGGATATACGTATGATATGGGAAAGGCTTGTTAGAGTCGTGGAACAACACATTCGGCGAGATTCATAAATATGTATGATTATTGTATATTGTTATTGTTATGTTACATTTAATCTCGACGCTGATTATAATTTCAAAATAAATACAGAACGAAGAATTTTAGCGGCGTACTTCTGATAAAGTTATTTGTCGATAAACATTAGAAGTAGTAATCGAGGTGGGGAATTATTCTTATTAAATTCTGTGTTTTGTATGTTAACTTATTTGTGTTATATTTTATATTATATTATCCTTTTAATTAACGTATTCGTAAAAAAAAAGAATTTTATAACAGTAAATAGCATAGTGCCTATTAAAAGGAAATACAAAAGAAAATAAAAAAATTTAGCGTCTCTAATTTTCTTTCGTTTTCTTTTGAACTATGACTCCAATGCATCAGATATATTGGGATTCATCAGAGCAAGATTTTCACTTGAATATGAATGACTATTTTGTTTTGTTTCAAACATTATTGTAGTCAAATGCGTAAGTATTGTAGTCATATATTGTAAGATTCAGACAATAAGAGTCAGCATTATCACTGCCAGGCGTCACCGTCATTTATTACACTTATAAATGGGTCTTAGTGAGGTACATTTTGAGACTTTGTATGAAATTATTACCATTATTACGTTAGAGCTTAGTTTACAAGTGGTTATATTATTTGGTATTTAAAGTGGTAATATTATTTGGTTATATTATTTGGTATTTAAAACTACATACAATATGTAATCACCAAGAAATTTGTCAATTCGGCAAAAGCAAAACCAAGACTAAGAACATGAACGAGAAGTCTCATATCAACTTTTCTTTTGTTTATTGGATGATGCGTTTCTTGTTGTATTATATATCGGTTTAATGGCATTGGTCTTGCGGTATCTGTTGCGGTACTGACGAGGGGCTCCTGCATTAAATGACTACGTCATTTAATTTGCATTCAAATTAAAAGAAAAAAAAAAAAGAAGATAGCGATCGTGCGATTATTTAATACATGGATAATGGGACAAAGATGGAGGTTACATTAGATCATAAAGTAACAATCCGATGTACTATGACAATCTGTGTGATATGCTAAAAAAAAAGTTAATGATCATGAATTGCAGGTTTGTCAAGCATTTATTTAATATTTTATTTTTAATAAATTATAAAAGATTATCAAAATACATACTTCAACAATTCGATTGTTCATTTCCAGGGATATTTTGAGATATATTTCGAAATTTAAGAAAGAATAATAAATCAGCTGAAATATTTTCAACGAATAGTCTATACCTATATTTAATTTCAGATAAAGAAAAATTAAATAAATTATTAGTATATAATTTAATAAAAAAGTAATGCTGCCCATTAAAAAGTGTGCTATATATAAAAAAGCTCCTTACCGAAATTTGATCCGTCGCATATACTATCTAATTTCTTAGCAATTGAAGTTCGAAATATTTTTATCTAAAAAAGGGTTTAATGCGGATTACTTTTTCTTTAAATATGGGAATTCTTAAGTATTTTAATGTGCCGATTTCGAAAAGATCATTAAATTTACCATATTTTAAATTTGAATAGTCAAAATTATGAAAACTACATAAAACAGAGCTCTTCTGATATTTTTGGACGTACGTCGGAGCGCATAAATTTTCATGGAAATGTATATATAATGAAGAATATTTTTTCATTAAAACTGCACAATTTTTATTCGTAAGATTTTCGAATTATTAAATTGCATAGATCTCATAGAGAAAATATAATAGATCAAAATTACGCTTTACTACAGGGGAATATTTTTCTCTTTTCATATTTGTTATGAAAATTTATATCAAAATATCGAAGTTAATGAGATACCCTATGTAACTCTAATATATATATACTTGGAATTTGCTGAAATCGTTACAACACTGTCGTGTTTAACCGGAAAGGTATTTTGCAATAAACAGCTTTAAAAATTATTATAATGCACATGTTTCAAATTTGCTCCCGCTCAATGCTTCAAAATTTGCATTTCGATATAAATATGACATTATTAAAGTACATATATTTATTTGTTACAATAAATATAAATTAATTGAAAACTTTATATTTAGAAATCCGGATGTTTTGAAAATTTTATGAACAAGGATCTCAACCATTACGCTAGACTTGGACAGCGGTACTTATCACTTAATCCTTTCAGAGGTACTTACAGTGGCAGATATATATATATATATATATATACGCGTACATTAAATTTCTCAGTTCCCTTATCGTGTTTCTGATATTTTGAGCCATTAATATTTACTAATTATATATGTGGATACAATTTATACATTTATACAATTTTTATTGGCTAACTTATTATTACACCATAAATGAACAATAGCAAAATTTATTCATAAAAAGATTTATCTATTTATTTTCAATAATTTTGAAAATTTTCTTCAGATTAAAAGTTACATTTATTTTGTTGACAATTTTTTAGACAATTTCATGCGCCATTTTGAATTTTGAAAGCTGCTTGCTAGCAAAACATGCCCCTTTTAATAGGTTAATTATAAATAAGCCCTTGGAGCTGCATAGATTCGTGCATCCCACGAAGGTGCATATCGACCAAGCTTTTACGTTATTTACATATTTTTAGATACACATTTGTTGCAAAAACGCAAATTTCCTTTGGATTCGTCAGTAGGCGTAATTCTTAAAAACTTAATAAATATAAAATTTAAAAAAAACGCACAGCTTTTTCGGAAACGTCAGTATATGATTTATTATTGATCAACTACAAATTAATAAAAGATTACAGAATTTACGATGTGTCCAGGATGTGAAAATACATTATCAATAATCGTGATGTATATAACGTTTGGAATAATTAATTATCCCATTTTATTATGAATAAAATGTTAAATATTGTATACGTAATATGTGTTAAATTTTGAATTTTTAAAACTGAACTTTTAAAAAGTTATATACAAATATTGGCTGATTTTCAAATATTACTTTGATATTTATTTATTTATTTGTTATTTTTGTTTATTATTTATTCTCTGCTATTGTCAGTTCTTAGCAACATAATATGACCATATTATATATATTACTAGGACGTAGAATAGACAACTTTTTGTTACACAATAAATATAAATTATTTGCACGTGTCGAATTAAGATCAATTATGTATGCCCACTTACAATTTTCAGCATCCATGTAATACAAAAAAAAAACAAGCTCGAAATCCTGTTTCCTTGGAAATTTTTGCAACATTCGCGAGAGCAACAAATTTCAGACCGCAGACCCATATATCACCGCATATATCATACTCAGCGAGATTAATCGAAACACCCTGTAGATTACGCAATCCCATATATATTCGGGGTGTACCTAACCTGTACTTGGCTCGAGGATTGCGCGCCGTTTCCGGTTGGAACGACCATGCAATGACCGCGTTGGTGTGGCGTCATTATTTGCCACCCTAAATACCGGTAGGCGGCACGTACGACAGCCGTAGAGGTGTTTGTAGTGTTTGGTGCTTACTTGCACGCGAAATAAAAGGGTAAATTCAGCTTTTAGTTTTTTTTTTTTTTTTTTTTTTTTTTAATTGCCTTTCGAAAACTTCAGCGTCGCCTGACTCGACTACTTATTATACTCGACTGCTCCATGCAGCTCGCCCCGAGATTGCGCAATGCCGCTTCGATTTTTCGCCTTGATAGGTCGAAGTACGGGAATGCTTGCAGGTAAATGACTTCGGTATAACTTCATTGTGTGAGAGTTACGAGAGTTTAATTAATATGTTTTTCTTATTACGGCGCAGTTTTCTTACGAGCAAATAATTATTTACTGCAAGGCAAATGGAAGTATCGATTTTATAAAGACTAACACTTTTCCAGTTTCTGATATAATAAAAGTCTAGTATAATTTATCTTTTTTTTTAGCGAGAGATGGTAATTTGAATATTTACATTTATAAATGACCTTTCGGTCGCCATTAAACATAGATTACATAAACACAATACAAAATATATAAACATAATACGACAAATAAAAAAGTAATAAAATCAATATGAACATTTTATTGTTATGTTTTCTTTTTCTTTTTTATTTAATATTACAACTTATTATTTATACATAACAGACTATACACTATCGTCAGTTTTCGATTTGTGAATCCATTTTAAATAACAAAAAAAGAAAATATTACACATATCAAATTACAAATATATTCCCGACTGAAAAAAAACATGTTATATTTTTTATTAACATTCAATTAATAATATTCGTTCAAATTATTAAGACATTTATTAATTAATATTTTCGCTCAACATATATTGAAGTAGCGATTTTGAATGTTCAATTTTTAAGTTCAGATTCTTAATGCATCGACCTCAAAAAACCACAAGTGTAAAGTTTCGCTGAAATCGAAGCAATTGTTTAAATATCAATTCGCCACGGAGAATAATTTTCATGGACTGTATTTAGAATTCAACAGTAAAAGTTAACATTTTAATGGCAGATATTTATTGTGAGAAATACTAATACGGTTTTCAATTACATACAATATCAATTTTTACGGTACCCGATGCTAAAATTTAAAAATTGTCATATATTTTTCTTATTATGAATATAAAAGAATTACAAAATACCAATATAAAAAATACGTCGCTATAACAAAATTGCATCATGATTGGTAAAATATACTCACTTTATCCATTTTCGGAGATATACTCCGAGCGAAATACTTATTGCATATTTTTACGCTTTTCATTCGTCCATGTATGAAAATTAAACGTACATTGGATGTCCAGATATGTACGTATAATGGACATCCAGTTTTTATCCATTATAAAACCTATTTATGTTTACGTTTTCATTGTACTTCCACTGTGTATTCACTGTACGTCCATCGTCCATTATGCGTACGCAATAGTACGTCCGATGGACATCCACGGACAACTGGACGTACATTGGATATCCATTGCACCTGGCCTAGACGTACAGTCAAATTGGCATACTCGAGTCGGTCATTTGAGTCTATATACTTGGGTAGGTCATTAGCGTACTTGGGTATCTATTTGGGTGGGTCATCGATTATAAGTTTATAAACAGAACAAAATATGAATAGATCAATCATATTATGGTTGATACAATCATTATCCTATTTGTACATTGACACGATCAGTTCTGTAGTGGAGGCAGCGACAGTATGATTGCTCCAACAATAATTTTTTACGAGTATTACGTATGCAAACTACTATATGTTACATTGTGTTTACTTTCTTTGCACAGCGTATTTTTACGTGTCTTAAACTTTCACTGATTTATATTTCATGGAACTCTTGTAGAATTATATGGATATCTGATGCTATAAGCTTCTTCCTTTATCGTGTCTGTATTGAAGGGTCAGCGTTTTTAGAGTGTTTATTTTTCACTTATGCAATGTAACAATGTTTAAAGTTTAATATATGTAGCCATTTGTGTCCCTGGTAGAAATGAAAACATTTCTTAGCCAATTCTTAGACAGTTCAGATATTTACCATGTTAAAAGCATAGGAGAAATGGATAGTGTAAGAAAAAAGCATTACTATACAAAAATGATTTGCCAATCAATAATCTATAGACATAAAGTTTTAAATTGTTTTTCTCAATGTAAATGAAAAGTAAGTGTACTTGAGAGCCCGTGAATATTAATAGCAGTGTAATTAATAATGACTATCGTCCCTATCGTGTATAATATTAAATATATTGTCTTGATCATAAACTGAGTTTGCGATCAAGAACTTGTATTAAAATTTACATATAATTATTATGTGATTACTGTATCAAATTGTATAATTTAATCCAATTATTTCTTCATGTTACATAAACGCAAGTACCAATAGCGACTACATACGATGTATCAATGAAGACAGAGACATCGACAGTGATGCTAATGATGAGAAAATGCAATTGAATATGATGAATAATAGAACTAGACAGAATAATTGCACGGATTAAATATATGGTTAAAAAAGTAAAAAACGAACCTTATAAACGAATAGTGCTCGGTGTTTAAATCCAGGGCTTCGCGTAACATCGAACTCATTATAGAACGAGTTTTCACGATAGCGGAAAAATTATAGCTGTTACATGAATGAAGAATCTATAATCTTTCTCCTGGTTCGAAATTTACGTTCTTAAATTTTCAAAGTTTTGACAGAGTATGTCGGATGACCACAATTGTCATTTTGACTTATAGTTGCGAACTTAAAATTTCACTGCGTGTTTTACGAAGCTTTAAACTTTTTTCATTTTATGACTTTTCAATATAATATACAATAACTATATAATTTCATATAAGATAAACAATGATATATTCGTAGTTTTCTAAATTATATACTAAACATAAATGGAACATTATGAGTGATCTACTTAAAAATATTCTCGTTAAACGGAAACCACTGCAGTTGGCACATGAAATTACTCTTTGTAAATAGGTTCAGATCAAATTCAGCTTAGTAAGTAAAAATTTCTCATTTACAAACTGCATACCGAAATTAAAGTTCGTTCCTCAGAAATTGCAAAAGTTCTTCGGTTATACCGCTACAAGTATTTTAAGCGGCTTTCTGAAGATCGATTGTCGTCTCGTATATTTAATTGCGAATGATTAATGAACAACTTAATCTGTTTGTCATAATAAGATATTCATCGAGAAATAAATTTACAGTTATTTTGGTACAGAATAATTGGATATTACAGATAACTTTTCGTATATTTTCCGTGTATCATTAATTTCATTTGGTCTTCCACAGCTTGGAATTTGTGATTCTTGTTAATCAAATTGAATGAAAATTCATAAACGCGAACAAAATATTTATTAGTGAGTTTGAACAGATTTTATTTGACAATCCCCGTGAAATGAAGATAGTCAAAAGAGATATCTTGCAATTCTTGAAAGATGTCTTAAAAATGTCGTAATGATCTGTAAACGCCGTCTATAGGATGTCTTTTGCAACACTTTCGGATATCTTTTAGGTACCTAGAAGATATTTTGTAGATAACTCAAAGTCGTCTTTTTGATCAATAGTCGGCGATGATGATGATGAGATAGATGAGAAAGATAAAATTAATAAGGGGGAGATAGAGTCAGTGAGAGACATTTAATATGATTAATTCACACATATACCGGGTGTCCCGAAACTGTCGGATGCCATTTGACGAGGTGATTCCTTATGAAATTTATTCTATTACATTTGTGCTGTTGCACTTATATGTCCCATATGTTCTCTAAAGGATCCACTAAAAGTACTATTTTAATATAAAAAAATAGTGAATCACGAATTAAAAAACAAGCCACGTTCGAATTGAATATTTTAACTTTGATCCAACGACGTCGTGTCGTCTCCTTATACAGAGAACCTAAACCGGCGCGCCCTTTTCACGATACTTTCTTAACATAATGGAATTCCGTCCGGAAATAAAAGACGCAGGTCCCCTCCCGAATCACACGTGCATAGAGCAGCGGGTTTGCCTACACTCTCGCACTTCACTGACGGAGACAAGGTCCCGGAGAAACTCGATTCGTTAGGTACGGATTTAGTTACGGCTAAGCCCTGGGCTGTTCGCGACAGGTATAACGTGGCACGCTCGTCTGGCCAGGGGAGAACACGTCGAAACCATAACCCCGTCCGGAGATCCTGCGATCTCGCATCGCCGATCGAGTCGTTCGTGCATACTTCGCCCCGGCTAATTTCGAAGCCGAAATTGCCCGATTTGGGACGCACCCGATTTCGCCACGTCACCGACAGGACTTCCGGCGGAGTCGCCTCGATCCTGCGGTTCCTTTTGCCGAGCTAATCGCTCGGCCGCTACGTGGTGAAGATACTATAAATTGACAGCTTCGATTTTCCATGAACGATAGATAACTTCGTCCAAAGGTTTCCGGCTGATTAGTTCGCGAGCTCGATTGTGCACGCTCGATCAGTATGTTGACACCAGCTATTATTGTAACGGACAGTTTCTTAATGTATTAGTTGCACATTTGATAATGATTACACATTCTGAAAAAAAAATTGTCAGATTTTAATCCTATCCAGCGAAATTGATGATTCGATTCGAATGACGTCTCAACTGACGTAAATGACAAATACTAATGACAGCCGACTTTGAAATACTTCGTCCTGATTCATCCAGTTGGCCATGACAAACCAAGTCCAAACCAACATCTGAACTTGAATTGATTCACCAGTGCAAGTGTCTTGTGGAAGACCAACCGACATTTTGGTTAGATTAGGATCAAACGAAAATGAAAGACCAAATCGGGACGTAGATGAGGTTTGGAACAATGTCGATAGTCTGAAATGCTAACTACTTTCCATTGAATCATCCAATCGTTGAATAAATCCAATCTAGCCACAAGTTCATTAGTCTTGCACCAGACGAGGCACTTTTCCGGGAGCAAATCGACGAATACGTATTCTTCTATTTATCAGAGAAAGAAAAAACATCAGGAGAAAGCGCGTTTCTAGATTACTCGAACGAACATCGAGAATCGCGAATCGTCGAATTTGCATACGTCGGGCTGCGAGTCGGAAGAGTTTGCCGAAGTGAGCATTCGCCAGCCTCAAATCTAGGGTCGAAATTCTATAAACTGGTAGAGGGCTGAAGATAGGGGTTCGTGCGTTAATCCGGACATTACGAGCTTCCCTATATTCCGCAACCATAACGCATTACGAGGAACAGAATGGAAGAGGGAGAAGGAGAGAGCGAGAATCGGCATTCGACCCTGTTGTTCTCTCCCCCCCCCCCCCCTTTCTCTCCCTCTCTCTCACTCTCTCCATATCTGCCCGATGTGAATACCTGTACCAAGAGCAATACAATCGCGGATGTCTCGGCGCGTTTCATCTCGTCCCCTCCGCTTTAAAGGTTGAACCATTGTATGCCTAAAGTATACAAACACAGCGTTGTAGTCGTTAAGAGATTTTAGTAGATTATGTGCAACGAACTGTAACGCGGGGATCTCGGAAACAACTGTTCTCCGGCAAATAAATAAATCAAAGGCACGATACAAAGCAGACGGCGAAATCGAAACTAAGTTGTAATACTACTTGCTTTACGTAATGGTTGATGTCAGGTTGACAAGGCTTCGGTTAATTACATTATAACGCTTTTAGGATCTGTGGTGATTTCATGAAGTGTTATTCAGATTCATTTCCATTCTTTAAGGAAGGGTTTGGCATCAGCACTTCAATAAAAGATTCAACCAGCGAATTTTTAAGGAATCCCTTAATATCTAACGGGACTTTTACAGTTAATGTAAGATGTATTCTGGTAGGTTTCAGTGAAGATTGCATATCTGATCTGATTCTAAAGAAGTAGAAAAGATGAGTAGTTTATGACGGCAGTGCCCATCAGAAACGTGTCAATATAGCTGCCCAGTACTTCCTTCCTACATATTCTATCAAGAAATTGGCTGGGAAATGACATTAAACGGGCGTCGAAGTGATACCATCTATATATATAAAAATATATGATGTCCAGAACTATATTCACCACCGTGAATTGACTCAGAAAGTCGGTTTGTTATTGGTCCATTTACGAGAGTTTACCATTTCCGGAGAAGGGGTCAAAACGCCATTTCGTTAATAAAATGGTTAAAATCATAGTTTAAACAAAATTTTCTTTGAAACTTCTTCTAAATTCTTCACCGATCATAGATAAAGGCATGAGATTGTTCCTGCGGTTGTATGAAAGATCATTGAGAATTAGGTTAACATTTGACGTTATCGACGTTACAAATTTAATTCTGTATATCAGTTTAAACTAGTTTTCTAGAAATAACGATTGAAATTGCATTAGGACTATTATCTACAGACTTTGAACTATCTGCACCAAGAGCTTAAGCTTCAATGATTTTTCTCATTCACTTTAAGAAGTGTGAATTTAATTTCATAACGAAGGATATTAGGGTAATAGGATCAACAATATTAAAATTTCAATGCGATGCAAAAGACTAGAAATTAGACAACTGATAAGTCTAACCATGCAGAGTTATAAAAGCTATAAAAAATTTCTAGTTTCTAGCTAATCGACCATTACATTGTCACAGAAAAATTAGCTAAAACATTTTTTTTAAAAGTGACTAGATAATTTAACCTCCGTTAATTAACATGATAGAAGTCATGTAAGTTTGCTATTATTCTCACATAGACATAGACATAATTTCTACGTCAAACTATTTAAAACGCATTTTCCTGAAATATTCCGAGAAAACGATTTAAATTTAGATATTGATTTATGACGTGACAAAAAGTTATCGAGCAATTTTGGTATTTTTTTTTTAACTTTTCCTATTTTGTTCATTATTAGTTTTCAGAAGTGAATGGATGTATTTTGGGAGTTGATATTTTTTGTTCTTTGCTCTTTTTTAATTCAACTTCCGCTAATCATTTGCAATTACAATGTCTCCACAAAATCTATAAATACTACTACTTTTCAACTGTTCAATAAATTAATAATCAATAGCGGCTATTTTTATTGTAAATTGTGCTTCCAATTAAACTTTTGGCTTTTTTTGAAAAGATTATAATACTCTAATAACAATTTAGGCATACTGGACGTTAAATTCGATTTGATCACAATGTTATCAAAGTGTGCAGAATTGCAGAAAAATTCATGGTTTTCCGAGAAGACATTTCCTCGAACTACATGACGCCCATGTATATCCTCCTGAAAGAAACCTAATTTAAACTTCGTCAGGTTGTCCCAGGTATCTTATCAACTCGTAAAACAGGAACTAACCTAAGTTTACAGTCAAGATCATCGTCGGTTGCGTTTCCATTGACGCTTGGTATTTTTGGTACAATGTTAAAAATAAAGTATATGGAATATAATAAAAAGTCTTTACATGATATATCTTTTAAGTGTTTTTTAACATTTTCCCTATGTTTTTACTTATGAAGAACATCAGAATATAGTAGGATGCACAATTACTATAGGTTTCGATATTCTACTCCAATATCTCCAGATGGATGTTATCTTCGCTTTGTACTGGACTTAAAATATCGGTCATAACATATTAACGATAAATGTGATTGGTTGGACTCATGTTCCATACCTCATTTTCCAACAACTGACGTTGTCGTTGAGATGCGCCGACGATGCCTTGGATATTCTCATCTGTTGCTTGAGATTTTGATCACACATGCGCATTGGTCTGACTGATGTGTTAGTTCAATGTCGCTAGTAAATTTTAATTCACCTGATGGAATAAATATACCGAGATCTTAAGAGTCTCGAAGCAGTCCGAAATTGCTCGAACAAGAACAATATACCTTCATCGCGAATGGCAATGATCTTGATAGCTGAAAACTGAATCAGGATCATCGTGGAAATATGGAAATACCATTCAATTTATTAAAGGAAACTTTTCCACATGAGGAGATACATGCAGGATCTTCATCCATGTTACAAGACATCGTCACGATTTCATTATTGCATAAAGGACTTTTTCTTATATATGTCAAACGTTCTATTCTGAATGATGCATATCGCATTTTTTTTTTCCTCAAAGCAATTTCACCGGCATTTTCCCGTAATATGTGCTAGCGAGAAAAAGCTGCGAGGCGCGCATTGGGGAACGCGAAAGTCAACGAAAGGCAAAAGCCGTGGAAATCATTTTCCGTGCACAGCATCAAAGGCACGGGATATTAATTAATCACGCGCCCTACTCTCACGGACTCCGACAAATTATTTCCTTTTAATTCCCAGTGCGCGTTCTCGCACACTGGTCTTACCCTCGGCGTGTCGCGGATTTCTGCCGCTCGATTCGCTGGCAAATATTTGCCGTGCGGCGTCGACTCTAAAAGGTCGAACAGCCTAAGAAACGCACGTCGAAGTCTCGAAGCGAGAGAAAAAGTGGGTGCCGTCACTAGCGAGAAAAACGATCGGATACACGGTACTTGGATGGGTTGCGGGATGGGTAGGATGCGCTAACTCAAATGCTGGAAGGCATTCTTCGACGAATACCTCTAGTCGCATATAGTCGACGAGGAGGACACCGAGGAGGAGAGTGGCGAAGAGTGGCATAGGGATGAGGGTGGCTGATGCAAGAGTTTACAGAATCGTATACACACACACCACGTGTATGGCAAGACCCGATAACGGTAATCCAATTTTTCGGAATAATATTTGTCTTGAAGATCGACGATTTGTCTCTTAACCCCCCCTACGCTTTTTATCTCTCTCGCGCTTTTCTCCCCCTTCGAGATCCAAGACGCGATGTTCAATTCGACCCTTTATTCGTCACGCCTTTTATATTTTAGCGCCTTTATCCGCGGTTCTTATTCAAAGCTCTCGACTTTACGCGGCACGATTGGCAAAGGTTTTGTTTCTTTTATCAACGCGAAATGAATTGAGAAATATAGCAGATTGGTTGCCTGAGGTAACATAGGTATCGTATTCAAATCATTTATGTACCTTTAGATGACTGCATAAAGAATTTCCACCATGCTTAGATGACATGATTGTCTGATAGCCACCAGCTATTTTAAATCAATGTGTGATGAATTTGCAGTTTCTAAATAAATGTCCAGCTTTTGTTGATAATCTGTAAAGTGGAACATTGGACATATTATTGGATGTCAATCTCAATCCATCATTAACACTTTCTTACACGACTAAAGATGAGATTTAAATAATAGAATTTCCGCTATTGGGATAATTTCGTGTTGGCTCTTATGTCAGTGTTTTTAGGCAATACCTCCAAGGTGATTTCAATGAAGGAGACATTAAGGATATAAATTCTAATATTAATGGCAATCTTGTATTAGATAAAATAATGACGTACAATGTCGTGCTGGAGAGATCCGCCTATGTCGGCATCCTTCTATTTCGTCTTATCCCCTATTGTTTTGATTCTATTAATTTTTCAAACGATTTGTAATATATAAGAATTCAACTATACGATATGCGCAGGCGCGAAATCCGCGAAGAACTGACACGCGCA
>JAPYZR010006638.1:4698-20968 GCA_030522945.1 Trichopria nigra
GTAAAAATTAAATCGGGTCGAAGGCAGGGGTTGAAGACATGAAACTCGAAATGTCCGACATGCTGTACGTACGTGTGTTCGCTCGATAACTCACGAACGGATAAACAGAATAACTTCGTCGACCTCTTTTTGGTATATGCCAAACTAACACGAAGAACTGATTAGATTTTGGAATATATCCACCGCCCAACTCCGACTTTTTTTACTTTTTTTCATTTGCTTTTTTTCAATTATCTCATGAACAAAACGTCCTAACATGATTTTTTTTTTAAACGCTCAGTTCGATGCGCCCGAAGCGAGCCGGGGGTCCAGGTGGCAGAGTCCAGGGGGCAGAGCCGCAGGGGCGAAGTCCCTAGTTAATAATTTAAATCGGCCATAATAAGCAGTTCCATTAATTTATTTTTTAACGTAGGGAGAAAAAAAAAGAAATTAATGGAACTGCTTATGGCCGATGAAAATTATTAAAAAATCATTGTTATCACAGTTCGAATTTAAAAAAAATTTCCAACGATTACGAATAAAATATTATATAACATAAATTTTAAAACTTGACATGTCCGCTCATATGCGAAGAATTATTATTGTATAGATATATTACATATATGTTACAAGAGTATTTTACGAGAACATTTGCATAAGTTTGCATGTTTTTTATTCCCCTACTATTTCCCATGTTAAATTTATGAGGACAGTCCTCATAAGAGCCAAATGTCCTCGTAATAGCCTCATATAATACGTTTCTAACATATATATATTACCAGGAAAAATGTCCCTATATAATAATCATTTTTATATTATATATATATAGGTATGCAATTACTCAATTTATGTAAATAATAAAGCAATTAAGAGAAAAGTCCCTTGGGCTCAATACTCGTTCTCTCCCAAGTTTGCGGCTGTGGGACCCGAACGCGGAGAAACCTTTAAAATGTATGTAACTATATATATATATATATATATATATATATATATAAACGAGTGGAGAGAGTCGTGGGTCAAAGAGCGGAGTGCCCCGGTGACGACATCCTTGAGGTAGTCGTCGATTGATGGCCATCGAAGGTTCGGAAATCCCTATATAGTTAATGACATAGTTTTATTAATTTTTTTTTTTTTTTTTTTATAATGCAATAATATTTTCAGAATAATGCATGTCCATATACATATGTCAAATATATTTTCCTATGTTTAGCATTAATTTGCATTGGCGTTAATTTCATGCATAAATGTAATATCGTCATCGTCATCGTCATCGTCATAACCGACCAGTAAGATTATTATAGCACTCGCTTCGCTCGTCTATTGTCCGCGAGATTATTTTGCCCCGTTATTATAGTTGCGTAATATAATATTAAGGCGCTTATTATAAGATCACATCAGATATACTTGGCTGATACATATACAGCATATTATATATACAGGAACATATTCTGGCGAGAGCAACAACACCTGAACAATACATGGGCCCCGAGGCATAAAATTAGACTTGAAACGCGATACTCGAACTCGAACGACGTTGTGTCCGAAAGTCAGTATATTTTAAAAAATCAGGCATCATAGCGATATATTGTTTTCGTATCATTTTCCTCATTAGAGCAATGTTAAAACTATAAAGGGACTTTGCCCGTGCGGCTTACAGCCGCCAACCGCACCAAGGACCTCCGTCCCCTGGACCTCCAACTCGCTTCGCTCCAAAAAATTGACGGTTTTGGCAGTTCGGGCTTCATTGTTTCGCAAATATTGGATTTTTTTTTTTTTTTTTTTTGTTTTAAGTGGGCCATCCACAGATTAAACGACGTGCTATATATAGACAATGAACTTAAATTGATCGCTTTTAGATTTTGTGTTACTTGTAATATACTGAAAACGACCATTTTAGAAACTTGGCTCGCCGCAATTCGATATGACAAAGTATATTGCATATAATCAAACCAAATTACCTAAGTTGTATTCGATTGCAATTGTATATCCTTGAAGTTTCGCTCGAAATGATTTACTACATAGTTGTATCCACAAGACCATAATGGAGCAATATTACTTCGACCCATACCAGAGGTTGAGACCGAAGTATTGAATTTGATTATCCGAAAAAAAATGACACCCACTTTTATCATGAAATGTCGACGTTTCAGACCATACTGAGTCCAAAAATGCAATAAAAAAGTTTCCGTACGTACGTACGTTACTACGCGGCATAGAGCGCCCAAACGAAAATATAGGTATCAAAAATGCGTTCGGTGTATTTGTAAAGGTTGTATTTTGGCTCAACTTAGAACTGATTAGATTTTGGTGGATATATTCATGCAAAAATGGTGGGGGGAAGGTCCAAAATCAAAATTTAGAATTTAGGAAAACTTGCATATATCTCTCTCATTTTAGTGCCGAATAAATTGGACAAGCATTCAAAGTTCGCGTAAAAGTATACCGCATACAATACAATTTTACTTTGACCCGCACCGTAGGTCGGCACGAAGCATTGAATTTGGTACGCTTTGATTTTCTGAGTTTCATACATTCAGAATTTTTTATAAGAAAAGTACCCATCCGAATTTAAGTTTCAATTGCTCATTTTGTAGCTGCACATTCTTACATCAAGCTCTATAGTCTCCGCAATTCACACACTCCGAAAATTTTTCATCTTGTACGTCCGTTCGTTCGCTCGCTCGTTCGTTCGTTCGTTCGTCATCGTTTTTTTTTGTAGCTTCGATAACTCACGAACTAAAAAAGATATTAATATAATTTTTTTTTTCAAATGTGCGTTTTGACTGAACTTAGATCTGATTATATTTTGGAATATATCCATACAAAAATGGAGGGGGGGGGGGGGTGAACAAAAAACGTTTTCTTGATAAACGATTTTTGTTCACCCTTCTATAAACTTCCATATCTTTCTGAATTTAGTGACAAAAATTGCGTTTCAGCTTCATATATTATCAATGGAATTGTGTGGATGTGTATGGAACAAACGTGAATTGGCAAATAAAGCTTCTTAAGTTTAGCTCTGAAGCCTTTATGAAGATATGAAGATGATAGGTCCTGAAGCTGTCTCTTTATGGAACCAGTCAGTATCTGTAAATCCAGTTTCTTTTCTCATTTTGTCGAAAATTTATATGTATATCTCACATTAACTGGCACAATATCCCTGAATGTATATGTACTCGATGAAATATCGTAGACGATCAAGTTGTTTTCAGACGATGAAGTGCAGACTCGGAAATGTCCCGGAGGGTGAAACGGGAGATGGTGAAATGGCACAAGGTGAAGTGTCCTGTGACCGATAGGTACGGATTAAGAAACGAAATAAAATAATAATTATTTCCTTTAAAATTTGTCAACCGGGTGTCATTTTTATATATAGACCGTAACAGCATCGCTTTGTATACATATACATAATTCCCTTTTTATTACTTGCGCTTGTCATAATTAATAATATTATGTTTTTCGTAAATATTCAACCATTTCACATGATTTCTGTGAAAAATTTACGAAAGTCTTTCAGATGAGGCTAGGTTGGTTTGAGCATGCACACAATTTTTTGCTTACGATGAAAAGGATGAAAAGTTCTATACCGTCCGTTAGATGAGTTTGAGTGGAGTTAGTCACACTCGCAGTTACACTTGGTTACACCCTGTCTACCTGTTACACCGGTTACACTCGCAGTTATATTAGCATTGTTCGTTTTGTATATCACGGGATGCAGGGGATCGACTCGGAGTCGCTCCAAATCGCTCTAAATGGAAGGTTAAATGCGTTAAATTAGGTTTGCCAATGTAATTTGTATACCTACAGACCTATAGTGAAAAAGGAGCGACTCGGAGCAATCCAGGTACATATTGCAAAACGAACAAAGCTATTATACATATGTATACGGGTTACGCGGGTCACACGTATATAGTACGTACACTATACACATGCGGATACAATACGGTTATTCGACCGACCAGCATATACGTACAGTATGTACATGTGTATCTATTATTTATAATATATCTATATGCCTGTTTTCCGTTCGTAAATCGACGAGCTTTGAGGACTATACCGGGACTATGATTTCATATAATTGGGTGATTGGGAACACTAATTTTACCGGTGAAAAATTGTGCAAGATTGCACATAACCATGAAAAGTTATAACAATTTTATAAAAGGTTTCAAGTTTTCAATCCATTGGCCCTCTCACGACACCAAGTAGTAGTAACTGTATACCAGGTGATGGCGTACGTCAATGTCGTCGAATGGAAGACAGCCCAAGTTTGCGAATGGCTAAAAGGTTAATTATTTTATTTTATTTTATTTTATTGCTGACTTATGACTACGTCAACACCATAATTGTTTTTATTCTAGGTTTGGATAATTCCGTGCTTCCGTACATCCATAGTTTTAATAACCACAATATCAACGGCCAACAATTGTTAAATTTACGTCCGGAAGATTTGGAGTATCTTGGTGTAATAAAATTAGGCCATCAAGAAATAATTCTCGAAGCTGTAGAATATCTTAGGCATTTTCATTATGAACTTGACAGAGAAAGTCTACAAATCCTGGCAATGCGGCTATCTTGTTTGGCACATAGCCTATACAATGAATTGTCTCGTCAAACTGATTCCAAACCAGTTACGACTCAAACTTTATCCGACGTAGCAGCTATTGTTACCGCTATGAAACCACTCGTTCTTTGGTTGGATCGATCACCTTTTAGTGGACATCTTGAGTACAATGAAAAAAAGTCAGAGTTACTTAAGCTCGCTTTAGAAATGGCCACGTGTGCTCAACGTGACAGATTTGCAGAAAAGCCTGTCGAAGAAATTCGTGCTACTTGCGAACAAATGGCAGAGCTAACGGACTATATTATTCAGGAAATTGCAGATCCAATGATCTTACAACCTGCAAGTCTGGATTTGGCAACTTTGAAAAAAAGAGCTGGTGATGATCTAGTAAGTGTCTTATTGTAAGAATTTTACCTCAACTTTTTTCCAAAACTCCAAATTATAATTTATTAATATTTTCTTTTTATGCTTCTTCCCGTAACCACTTTAATAACATTTTGTTTTTTCCATTAATCATTTCTATCGTATCTATATTATGTATTTTGACAATGGCCACTACAGTCCAAACAAATTTTTTAATTCTATCAAGCTCAATGTTTTCACATTTGATTCTTTGATTTGCCCGACATATATATGATGCCCCTGATGTGGAAGTGCACAAAGTTGAAATAATAATAGTAATAATAAGAAGCCATTGGGCTTGATAGATTTCACAATTTTTAGAAAAAGAAAGATTTTATTAGAACTGTATTGGTCTTTGTCAAAATACATAATATCAATTCATCACCAATAATAACATTTTATTATTTAATATTATTAATAATATTTTTTATTACCACAAGTTATACATAAAACTCTATTATATCTTTGTAAATGCTGTGAATCTTTGAATAAAGGATATGTATAGATCCACGCACTTCAGCTCCACTTTTATACGTGTGAAAAAGAGAGGGATGTAATCAACTGTGACCTATAGAGGTTGAAAGAGTAGTCTATGTTTGTGTGAATAACATATCTCAAATTCCATTTGGTCAATTTTAAAATTCAGACGACTGTTCGATTCTGTGTGCTTTTCCTAGTATTTGAGTAATATAAAACTAAAGTATAAATTCTTCCTTATCCTAGCCATTTAATGATTATCGTAACTATTAGATATTCTGTATTTATCATGGAATCCTTCTTCTTTATGTTTCAGACTTCTTTGAGATCTTTATCAGAATGTTGTTTGAAACTGTGAATGAGTACAAAACATTATGAAACAGTATTTAAAACATCATATTCATTAATTGCACAATGAATTATTGCCTATATCAGTTGAAAATATCATTTAAATAAGTACTATAATGATGCTGAAACTAGCGGCGGATTCGCAGCGGCGGATTCGGAAGTGTATATATTGGCTTATAACTTGAAAAGCAAGAGATGTTCGGGGCTGAATTTTTTTTTGACAATATAATACATCTAGAAAAGTAACCCACGTGCCAGAAAAAATTTAAAAAATGTCCTACTATGTTAGTTACTATGTTATGTTATTATTGTTTAAACTTATGTTATTATTGTTTAAACAAATAAGTAACATAGTAGGACATTTTTAAAATTTTTGGGGTTACTTTTCTAGGTGTATTATATTGTCCCAAAATAAAATTCAGCCCCAAACATCTCTTGGTTTTCAAGTTATAAGCCAAATATATACACTTCCGAATCCGCCGCTGCGAATCCGCCGCTAGTTTCAGCATCATAGCACTATATCCTAGTTATTTTCATAATTTATAATAAATAAAATTCTTAGGGGGGTCTCAAAGAAGACCGAAACTAAAAAAATATAAAGCATATTATCTACTATAATTAGCGGCGAGATGGTCGTGCGTGCTAAGGCGTCAGCTTAGTTCGCACGAACTGAACGTCGCGAAGGTCCCGAGTTCGAATCCCCGTTTGGCAATGTATTTAAAATAAACATTGCTGGCGAAGGTACGAAATCGGGACCGCTGCCGACATCGGTCGGCAGTAGCCGGTACCGTCAGCGATTTTCCGCGGTCGGTGCGTCGTGGGCCTTACCTGGGATAAAGATGGGGTAATATCCGCTCGGATGTTGTTGACCGTTCGATCGGAGCCTATGATGCGAGTAATTATACTTTTCACTTGCTATACGGCATAGACCGACGAATAGGTTGCTGACGACACCGACATAAAGATCTTCGGCAAAGAATTTTCGTTCTTCCGAAGACTTAAAGGATAGTAATATATCCTCCATTCTGAGGGTCTATAAGAAACTCAAAATGGACTCAATATAGAGGCCTCACAGCCTCAAGGAGCATGACACGAAAGTTCGACATCTGGACAAAGTGTCAAGGCGAATATTTAAAGTCACCAGCTCCAAATCCCAAATCTTGAATCTTTGAATCTTGCATCTACTATAATTTAAATAGTGGTTCATTATTACTCTGTCACATTTCATTTAAAAAACTTGACATAATTTATTCAATTTTGGCATATTATTTTGTGGAAGATTTTGGATATCTCCACTTCTAACAGGTCAATTAAAAAAAAAAACCGAATTACTTTGATTCCGTTTTTCCGCGAATTTTGAACCAATAACCACTTTTTTGTTACTAATTGAAAGTTTTTCGTGTGGTATTTTTGGTCTTCCTCCAAAGAAAGACAAAAAGTATGGTGTATTTATTGTCACGAACGGCAGGCGGTAGTTATTGTACGACCTTTATTATTTATTTTCGGCATACAGTCAAAGAATAGGACCAATTATAGAAGTGATATCTGGTAATAGCCATACATCACGAGTTCACGAGTATTATGAGCGAATTCTCTTGTACGGGAAACAGATTATGTTTATAATTTGGGACAATTTCAATTACGACGAATAATATTACAAGTAAATTTAATAACATTAAGATCGCGACATAGTCGACACGGCACGGCACGTGGAAGAATGTATTAAAATATAAGACTGTTTGAAAATGAATGTAAGAGTGAAAAATAATTATGGTAAAAAGCAAATTTAAGCATCACAGTAATTGATGCTTTAAATTCAGATGTTTTAATTATTACTTGATTGCAGGGTTTCTACATTCTACCATCCTTTCATGGCATTCACCAAATAGCGGAAATTAAATTTGGATCAGTGGCTCATCAGTGTGGAAAAATGGAGGAAGGTGATGAGATAGTTCAAGTAAGTCTTAAAAAGCTAATTATCAAAAACTGACATTATTTATTTCATCACTGTATCACTGAAAAAAAGTTTGGGGCGTACAGCGATATTTTGGTTCTGCGAGTAATACTGTTTAATTCAGGAACTTATCCCGTTACGGTATAACTATCTCAGCAATATTAGTATTGCGAAAGTAGTTTTTTTTTCATTTCAGCTATATTGTATTCCTACGAGAGCAATAACTGGTTACGAAACTGGGAGGAATAAACTTGTGTTCGTGATGGATACTTCGCACGTTTAATGTTCATTATTGTCCTACTGCATAACCAAAAATCCGATTTTGTAGCAAACAGTCATTAAATTTTTTATTACAAGTATATATTTATATGTTCAATCCCGACTAAAGGTAATAATGCGTCTATTTAGGCGATGCCATGATACAGTGTAATAATAAGCGCAAGATCAATTTTCCAAAATAGAAACTACAACAACGCTCGGATGTTGTTGACCGTTCGATCGGAGCCTATGATGCGAGTAATTATACTTTTCAAGGCGGGCGGTTAACTTGATAATAAGAGCGGTAGAAAAGAAATGCAGGGGAACGTGAAATGTCTAATGTTCACCATTATATATTTAGAACAACACATTTTGCAACCTCGTATTTTGTTTCATGCACCTAATATATTTTGTTCCTATAACGATTTGCGTAATTTGACGGTAGTAGATAAATAATATTTCCATCTCAACAAAAAGTTTGGTTGCTACACCTATACATATATGGAATGGTACAATCTCAACAGCTTCTTCAGCCTTTACACGATTCTAAAACTTTCGATTGCCGTACGCCCCAAACTTTTCTTTCAGCGTAGACAAGTTTGCAGTATACAATCTCATCTTATTACCGCGCGGCACCTAGTACTATGTAAGTAAGATTCTTCTTCTAGAAGCATATATTCTTGACCACGTTTTGGTTTATTTCAATATGCAAGTTTTGACGCTTCGGCTGAAATGAGACAGACTTACTTAGAATAAATTTTAATTTAATTAACTAACTATAATACTAGGAGTATTATATTTCTTATTTGATTATGATATTTGATGGTATAACCAAATAATAGACATACAACTTAATCGGGATAACTACCTTATGACAAAGACTAATATATCAATAACTTTAATGAGGTTTTCACGATCTCAAAAGCATTAATTATTATTTTTCTTTAATGTCTTCGCGGGAAGTTAGATTTCTCTCACGCGACTTAAAAACAAAAGTGCTCGAAATTGCTCTTTATTTTAGAAAGAAGTTATTTAAGAAAAGATCGCGATAATTATCAGTATAAAAGATAAAACAAGTCGCGAGTTCGAATCCCCGCCGAGCAATGTTTTTCCGAATTTGTATTGAAAAATATTAATTCGGAAAATACACATTGCTGTCGAAGTTTCGAATTTGTGGCGGTTATCGACGTCTGTCAGTAGTTTTCGGCGCCGTGAACGGATTTTCCCTGATCGGAGCGCCGTGCGTTTATTACAGAACCCCGTACGGTGCGCCTGCTACGGCTAGATCACCGATTTGACCATTCACGGTGACATTTGAGTTGTGATATGGTATGTGAGGTATATGTTGTGGTTTACTACTAGTTTTATTATTTAGCCATATATATATATATTTATTTAATAAATAATAAATGCAAGCAGGAATTAACTAAGCCGTTATGGAATAAATCTTCTCGTGTCCTTGATATACAATCATTAAAAATCTGTTTCTAATCGTATTAGGTCAATTATCAAACAGTCGTAGGGTGGGAACGTAAAAGCGTTCTGGAATTATTCAGTGAAAGTCCTGCAGAAATACTTTTAACGCTGAAACGAAGACCGAGACATACAAAAGTGTACGGACAAATATATATAAAGCCATATAGATTACCAAGTAATAAAAAAACACCGTACACATCTCGATGGCAACATAACCTTCCATCGCCAAGAACAGAACTATTGACAATACCTAATTTCACAATGCCATTACCAAGGTACTAATAGGACTCAATAATTCATTGATTAATTTCAATAATGGTATTTAGAAATACAATGTTTAAAAAAAAAATTTCTTTTTTTATACAGACATGCTCCAAAAGTACCAAGTCCTGAGCCAGCTAATATTCACAGCGCCGTTAATTTACTCGAAACAATGGCAACAGATAGTAGCGATACAGACAGCGAAAACGAGCCGCCAACTTCAATTCAGCTGTATTCTTCAAAACCAAGAAATTTGGTGCAGCGGAGGGCCACTATAACGGGTGCAAGCCCTACCGCGAAACATGGCGTTAACATTGAACAATTTTGGAAAGAATTGAAACACGAACACAATGTTACTTTTAAATTACGAGATAAAGCTGCATCTTGTGCTCATGGTCTAGATAATGTAAATGCGAGTGTGCTACCGCGAACTCGTATTGGGATCGCACAACTGAGCAGGAAAGTACAATTTCAAGATAAGCTATTTGAAATTGATAGCGATAAGAAAAAAAATGCTCAAAAGACTAAACGAGATCTGTATGCAGTAACTGCTGTTTGTCCTCGGCAAAGCGCCAATAATGCTGACAACAACAATAAAAGCAACACCGTCTTACCTTCGGACAATATATTAGATTCGTATAATGATAATTATATAAATGACGCTAGTAAGGAATCCATCGATGAACATAATACAACAATGATTCAAGTTTCATTCAAGACTGATAACAATGTTGAGAACTCAAAGATTCTCAATAATCGCTTTAGGAATAATGTAAATTGCAATTTGTATGAATCTTATAATTCAATAAAAAGTAAAGTTAGTAATAATTTCAACAAGACTGAATCCAATTTAGAAGATACGAGTTTTGAATGTGCTGGAAAACTGCTGAATAGCTTAGAAATTAAAGTTGATAATAATGACAAACTATTAGCGACTGGAACGGTAGAGCAAAGAATTAAAAGTATTGAAAGAATCACTCGCAAAGCGCCAAACCCTGAAATCGGAACTTCAAAGCCGATAGCAAGCGACGTGTGTATTAAGATTGAAGACATCGAATCGAACAATTCGATATGTGTCTGTGATGAAAAAAAACCAGTTTCACAAAATATCACACTTGATCTAATAAATACCGATACAAAAACTACAAAGAGAAAGCTTACAGATTATAAGCTGGACGATTGTCAATCCAATGCTGATAGCAATGAAAAAACATTAGAATTGACAGTTTTTGATGACAATAGCAACAATAATGATGATTTGGTAAAACAAAGTACCATGCCTAAGGATGAAGTTTGGCTGAAACAAATGAACACATTTAATGATAATTCTTTAGCACAACAGATGCAGCCGTTGCGGAATGAAGATTCAAAGAAGACTAATTTGAAAGCATTGAAGATAAAAGCAAATTCACCTTGGCTGCGTGACAATAATAATCATTTCAATGCAGAGGTTTCAGTCTGCAATAACATGTCTCCATCAGGCTGCACTGACATGACAAAGAAGGAAGTAGAAAATAAATCTGAACCGAAACCCGAGGTAAAATCACGTCCGGTTCGTCCAGATCCGCCACCAAGGAAATACTTTTCAAAACCGGTGCAAGGAAATTTTAATAAAAATTCAGATATTCAAATGAAATCAAAAATCCCTGAACGACCGGTCATTCAAAGTAATTTCAAAAACTACGATCCTCATTCTGAAGTGTCTAGAAGAGACAAGGTAACCAATAAATCGACAAGCTATTCGCAAGCGGCAGAAATTAACAAACTATCGACACCGGAGAATGATACGCGACATGTCACATTGATTGATCGTTATGGATATGTAGAAATCCCTGATGTAAATATTAAGGAAGAAAAACGCTTCGGTCAATGTGAACATGCCGCTGAGAAGTTCGGTAGTTCGTCGCATTTTTATTCCGTTGTAGATTGCCAAAAGATCAACGATGAGATTGTACAAAATCTTAATTGCTCTGATGTCTCGACTTGTTCAAAGCAGTCTTACACCCCAGAAACAAAATCATCCACCTTAGAAAAAGAAAAGGGGTATGAAAAAGGAGTCGTTAATAGGGCCATGATGGTTGCTAGGAGCATTGGTCTTCACGGCAGTTCCAGTAAGTCCTTCACCAGCAGTCCTCGAAATACCAGGAAACGAAATGTACCTTTGGCCCGTGAGTATTGGTTCTATTCGGTTGTTTCATTATTTCTTTGCACATTTCCATGATGTTTATCGCTGAAAAGGAACTTTTTAACTGTATACCTTCAGAAAGAAGAAACGTTACCGTTAAAGAAATTGGTCAAGGTGATCTGGAAGGATGGTTAACGTATCGTAGTCGAGGTGCTGGTGGAGCCTGGGCTCGGGCATGGTTCGTTTTGAAAGGCCCGTCATTATACAGGTATAAGTTTTTATCGTTCATTCATTTCGATTTTATTACCATTCTAGCGATTGCTATTATTGTTCACAGATTTAAAAAGCGCGACAATCCGAAAGCAGACTGTTTGATCGCTTTGACAGGATTCACCGCTTCGCAAGCGGTTGAAGTGAAATCGAGAAAATACGCCTTTAAAGTCTATCACACGGGAACAGTATTCTATTTTGCAGCAGAAGCTGAAGATTCTTTAACCATCTGGCTGGACGCCATTAACAAAGCGACAATTGGTACGGACGCTAATAATCGCTTTAGCAGCCTGTTTAGCGAGACCGACGAGAGCGACAGTGAAGCCAAAACAAAATCAAGCTGTCCATCAACACCAGAAACGAAACCAATTCTCGAAAAGGCCTTTAGCTCTCTCAAAAAATCCGTAAAGAGGGAAAGCACCGCGAAAATGCAACAAGTTGGTGGCGCGAGTTTAGACCGTAAATATCTCAAGTTTTTAGGTGCACGAAATCAAAACCTTCCGGTTCCAACTGCTCAGTTCCGAAGTTACAGACGAGCTTTGCCTACAGCCACGCCAAACAGGTACGGATAATGCAACATTCTATTTTTTTTTCCCTTACCACTATATTTCTACTAGTAACTGTATATAAACAAACGATGTTACGATAGACAATTAGAAGAAGCCGTTTCACCAGACCTACAGGTCAATATCGCTGGAAGTACATTCTACAGGTTAAGCATGTCTCACAGCACTAATGACGTACCAAGCCGAACTCAAGACATGGGGGATTATCGCCGAACAACAGACAAGTAAGTATATTTTAATATGAAAAATGTAATAACGTAATAATAATGTCACTAACAAAAAGCTTCCTAGTTATATTCAATTAATTTGATTAAAATTGTTGCAATTTGTAAGCAAAAGTCGAAAGCTGTCAAGGGCAGTCATGCCCGTATATATATATATATATATTTATATATATATGTATATATAAAAAATAAATAAATAAAATTAGAAAAATAAACTGCAAGTCTTCGTACAAAGTTTTATTCAATGAATGGCCAATAAGATTCTTAATTTCTAGCCCATCAACTGGACATATCATGCTCAACTTTTTAACCTTTTTGTAAGTCCTTTTCGGGGGCAACTATCATTATACAAAATAACAGTTGCAGAAATATCGAATAATTTTAAACAACATATACGAAAGAGAACGTACCTTTGTTGTTTGCGTAGTGCGTGTGCTCGACTGATTGATGTTTTTCAGCGGCACCGTAAACAATATTAGTTACGCGTATTATAGACATTTAAACTTTTCAAACTTTACAAACTTGGGAAATATGTGATGTGGGTATGTACGTGGATTTGTACGTGGGTATGTACGTGGGTATGTACATGTATTTTATTTTATATGGTGACAGATATCACTGAGAAGGACCAACAAAAATGTCAAATCGCCGTGAGGGTATGTGCAGTTAATAGTTTAGAAATTAAGAAAGCTGCACTGGTTATTCATTAAATAATTCTTTGTTTTCAAGTTATATTTAAAATCGTATTTACCTGAGATTTCGCGCACGGATATGGGATATCAATATTCAACATCTGCTGCAAAAGTCACACTGGGATGGGAATTACAAAAGCCTTAAATGCTAATAGCTAACAGGGAATTAAATTCGATAAATTGATTGTTTTGTTTTGTTTTTTAACTTCGTGTAAGGCCTAGTTGATGTTCTTCTTTTGTACCGTTACACTGATATAAATATTCAACAATTATGACCAGGACACGTCGAAAGTTGAAAATATATGTCTTCAATTTCAACAGTTATTTATCACGACCTCGAAGCGGTCGAACTGAACGGCACGAGGAACTGCAAGGTTTCGTAACTTTAGAGGAATTTATGCTATCGCGCCAGGAACAGGAAAACCAATCAAGTCAAATAAACAGTATTCAGCCAAGCAATGAATCAATTCATGAAGCAAGAAACAGCGAAGAAATAAAGATGATTAATGTCAATCGAAACTTGAGCGAATCCTTTAATTCTTCAAATCGATCCCACGAAGGTCACTCGATGGAAAGAAATCAATATTTCAATAAACCTAAAAATCCAAAAACTTTTGACAAAGCGCAGTCGAGTAATTTTTCTGACTCCCGTCACGTGCGTGGTATCGATTTCAAACAAAACTTGTGCAGAAGAGAGGATCACTCTTGCGAGGTTTCTAATTGCAATGACAGATTAAGATCGCCACAGTTTCTGCACTACCCTACTGACTTTCGTGGGATTGAAAATCAACTGCAGGAACAAAGATTGAAAAGGAATGATGGTGGGTACATATATACATATATATAGGATATATATATTTTTTTTACTTAGTGAAATGTATGATCGATAACTTAGGGAGTGGTACATTGTCGAGCTTCACGCGTAACACAAACTTCTTCTCATATCATCCCTATTTGGTGAAATGTTGGTTTTGGTTAGAAGTCTGGTTTTGAAATTTGTCGTGATCTCAAAGCAGTCAAAATATATTTTAGGTTATCACTTCGATCTTTAATATATGACTGTATATCAATGTAGTTTACATTTTACTGACCGTTTTCTGAATACGTGATCATTTGTAATTTTGTAATAAGAAATAATGAAATACCAATTATCAAAATTTATTTGTCAGATATTTTATTTAAATTCTTCCGACATTCAACGTGAAAGTGACTCGGATAAAAGGGGTAGGCATGGGGTTTTCAAGATGAAATTCACCGTATCAAATAAAATTTGCACCCTTGTATTATTATTTTAACATACGAATAACTATCTAGGATCCAGCTGTGAATTGGTGGGTTTCAACGGCACAGATTCGTGCGATCTTATAAAGAGGACGTCTAAAAAATCGCGCAACGGAAGCTTTAACACGTCAGACTGCAAGCAATGCGATAACGCAGAGCGTTATTGGAGCGACTCTTTAAGATTGACAAGTAAAAAGCTTCTTCAAGGCGACGAAACGAAATCAAAGAACGCCACATCACAACATTCCTCACAACTATCATTGCCACAGTCAGAGCAAGATAAAACTGGAACATCTGTAGATGCTAATCTGGACAACAGAGGTGAACATGCCCAAAAAATAAATAAATTGAAATACTTTTTCAGTAATAAGAGCTTGCAAAAACAAAGTTCTTTGGATTTACCTGGCGAAGCTAAAAAAACGTTATTAGGTGAGCAAATATAAAAAATAATATGAATAAAGAAAATAAAAAGCTTTTCAAAGTTGTTTTCGTTTGTCATTTTTAATGACGTACAAACGAGGCACTAATAAAACGATTCGACGATTTTGTAGGCTCACCGCGATTGCATAGAGCTCTGTTTGGAGAAAAATCAACGCCGCAACATCACCAACAGTACGATCTATCGCAACACCAAAGTCACGGAGATAGCAGAATCTTTCATAGTTCAACTTCGAGCAGCGGACACGACTCATCGAGAAATTGCAGAGAGAGTTATGGTTCAGCCACTTGTTCTAATGATTGGAGCCCTGGCTCCACACATACTAATGTGCCCAAGGTTTGCATCCAATATTGTTATTGTTCATTATTAACCAAGTTACGTCATACATAATATATAAGCGCGAGAATTACGTTTTTATCATGCAGTACATTTACAAAAGCTGTGCGTGGACCCGGAGTAGAAGAAAGTTTACACAAATAAAAATAAAAATAAACGAAGGTCTTCGCCCCGCGGACCTCGGCTGCCAACCCCTCCAGGGGGGGGGGGGGGGGGGGGGCCCCCCCTTCCCCCCATCCCAAACTTTCCTTCATCCTGCCTTCCTTTTCAAGTTGCGAATTTGAGATTAAATACAATGCAGGGTACAAATACTTGCACCCCATACAAAAAAAAACTAACCTAAGCTAATCGTCACAACAGTGCCTGAGACGCATTTTTCGTGGACATCCAGTTCCGCATCTTATAACAGACAGCGACAGGTCCTGTAACTATACACTTTTTCCTTGAATGGGAAATGGGTTGCTTCGCAACGTGTAAATGGGACAGAAATGGAATTGTCCTGGAAAATGCCAAGAGGCAAATATATATATATATATATATATATATATATATAATTTTATCTTTGGTACATTTTGGGGACTGTCCAGAAAAACGTTGCGAAGCAACGGGGAATCCCCT
>JAPYZR010006639.1:0-11145 GCA_030522945.1 Trichopria nigra
GAATAACTTGATTCCATGTGGTCGAATAGATTCAATGATTGGCCGATGGTTTCGAACACTGAATAGTGACAAATCGCGGCCCAAGACGGTCGCATCCATTAAAAATTGAAAACTATAATAAAATAAAATTGATAGAATAACCAATTTTCCAAATGCTTTTTCATATATTCGTACATTATTGTTTCTGAAATGTTCCGTTGTTGCATAGAATGAATTAAGCATCTCGGGAACGTTTGTATAATCAAAAGTTATTGTAATGTTTCATAAAAATAGTATATCCGCAACTTTAAAATTCGACTTTGACATATCACAAGAACCTTACAATGTAATAATCTTTTTGGAAATGTTACGAACTTCATGTTCCAGGATCGTTTCAAAATTTCTGTGGTATACAAATAAAAAAAAAACACACACAAGGAGCTAGCTAGGCCTACCTAGGAATGCTAGATGGAATTTCCCTCTAGGCGCTAGATAGAATTACATACATGGGACACGAATATGATAAATGTAATCAAATCGTTCAATTAACGATTCGAAAATTATTCGCTCGATCTTCTGTGGATAATGTATTCTGTTATGCATTCTGAGTTATTGTATTTCGTACATATACTGAAAAAACATTGGTCGGTGGTAGCTGCCACGTGTGGTTGCGAGCTTGACTCAGGCTGTGTGGTCGACAGCGTCGCAAACTGTGCTCCGCAGAATCAGTCACATGTGGTGGGAAAACCGCCCCACGGTATTTGAGGTCCCGTGGGGCAAAATAACCACTACGCGTAACGCATTGTATAGTCCCCACCTATGAGACATTCTACCCACCATGATGTAATCGAAAATCCCACCACGCTTGAGACGTTACAAACAGCCACGTGAGATGTACATTTTGTACAAACGCAAACTGATTGAATATGAGAAATCTATATCCGTTTTCTGCACAATTTCGGATTATTTATTTAACTTCATTAATTTAAGTCATTTTTTAAGTCAACGTTATTCCTTTTAATGCGTTTTTCAATATACAATATATGCACATAATTATATTTTTGCCTATTTCTGCGAATTATATCGAAACACCGTGTGCGCACTCAAATGAATTTAATTTCGATATTGGAAAGAAAATGGATTGATAAATTCAGTGGAGTACGTGACGTTTTAATCCGATAGAATTTATAAGTAGAAAGTAAACATAATAACCTACAATTACGTGATATGCAAATAAGCAACGTTTTAAGGACGCAGGGAATCCCCCGCGCTGAAAACTAACCTAACCTAACTGTTTTAACCTGCCTGAAACTCGGTTTTGTATTTCTGCATCGTGTAACTTTCGTGTCACCGAAACAGCCACTTTACCAAAAAATTAACAATGGCAGTCATCAAAACAGCCATTTGTCACCGAAATAGCCGTTCTGTTCAACTGTCGCAACAGAACAACATAACCTGCATAATACAAAGCCATTACATATAAACATATGTTTATATTATGCATAAATATTATTAACTTTATACATCGCGATTATGTAAATAAATATAACTACCGGCTCTGATGTAGGTGTATGTGTAGTCAGCTTATATATTATATTATATCATATCAACTTTAGTAAATAAAATTATGAAAAGGGCTATGAATTTAACCAAAACATAACAATTTTGTACTTTGAATAAGAACATTAAAATAAATCAGAAAAAAAAGGGAAACTTTAAATTTTTTCAACATACCATAGAGGTATTGAATATATTTACAACCTTACAGATTACACTGTGATATCAATATAGTGTTAAATTTCTTTGGAAACTTTATATCCTTTATATGTACTGGAATTCATGATTTTCTTGTTGCGTGTTCTCATCTGATGGTAAATAAAGTGTACTTCACGCGTCCGCTGCCGTGGCTTCGGTATAATAACTTACCGACGATAGAGCGGATAAACTTGTCGGTGTTCGAAAATGGCCGTGTTTAGCACGTTACTTCGTTCTGTTGGCCGAAAAATACTTCAAGTAAATGTTTCATGTGGAAAAAAAGTGACAAATGGTGTGTAAATCAGCAAAAAAAAAACCATTCACCTACCTTTACTCGCGATATGCAGTTGTCAGAAAAGATTTTATTATCAGTAGTCTAGTTTGTATTACATGTTACATAATTTTGTACTAGAGACATTATTTATTCATGTTATTTGCCTGAAAAGCTTAAATTTACTTTCGAAAATTTGCATAAAGAAAAGCTATAAGCATTGGATAATCTTGTGTATTGATTTAGATGATACGTGCATTTGATATGTATAACCTCAAATTAATAATAGATCTTGAAACCAATGCATTGTACCTTGCATGTTTCTTTTTACTCATTGCCAAAATCTGAGAAGACATAATGTTAACAGAAAAGTTGTTTAGAATTTTTATTTTCTGTAGATCATACTTCAAAAAATACTGTCATCTTTTTTAATACGATAAAGCATGACTATCTGATAATTTTTCTCAGTCCATTAAATCACTGAAATTTACAGTATAACGATTCTTTCTTTATTACTAAGAAAATTTCCAATTAATTTTTTATTTTTGTCAAGTTTACAAGAAACTGGTGAAAAGTTGCAATATATTATTAATAAACAGTTTCAGGTGCAGTGGTTCCAGCACGGTTATCTTCCCAAGGAACATTTGTAGTTGAGCCATCTCGTTGGCAATGGCACAAGACGAAAGATTATTTCCATTTCTACACTCTCGTAGCTGCAATTCCATTGACTATCTTTACTTTTTGGGCCTACGTGTTTGTTGGGCCGGCAACACTTGAGCCAATTCCAGAAGATTATACTCCAAAATATTGGGAGTATTACAGGGTAATTAATGCAATGTTACAATTGCTTATTATTGTATTATATTTGAATTATCTGTTTATCATATGCTTCTTTTTCTTTTAGAATCCCATTACAAGATGGATGGCTCGTTATTGTTACGTATCACCCCAACAAGATTATGAGAAGAATATGCACGCACTTTATGTGGAACAAGAACTTGTAAAGATACGTAAGCTTACAACGCGCATTGAAAACTTGATGGATGAGAGACAGGATTATCAAGCTCGAATTTATAGGCCTTTCAATCCACGACCTTATCAAGACTACACAAGACGGTTAGCTGATTCCAGCACTGGTCTACAAAGTGATTAACTTGGCGTATACATTAGTCACGCACTTTGGTAAAGTCTTAAGAGTCTTATGTTTCGGTTAAGCAGAAGGATGGAATTATGTTAAACTTTATGAACATTCAACACTGATTTATTGTTAGGCATATTTGAAATAAACCTTGATCAAATAATGTTCAATTGCTTGTGAATTATTTTAATTTTCCACTTCAGTTGATTTTACTACTTTAATTTTATCTAGGCATAAGTATGAAACTAAATTTCTTTTTTCATTTACTAAATAGAGAATTTGTTAATGTTGAAAAAATATATAATATGAATGGATAATGTAATCCAATATAATATAAATTTCAACCTATTTTCATTAATATTGTTTTATATTGATATATTATTTTTCATTTTCCTGTTTATGGCTTCTGCTATTTAGAGAATTTGAACAAATCAAACATCTTTAAAGCTATTCAAAGTTTGTCTTTGCTATGACGTTATCTTAATAACAGAAAATTATAAAAGTTACTATAATAACGGTAGAATTCAGTACTGTACTATCGACATAGGAAACATGTTAAGACATTGATCAATGGTATGTACTAATCGACTTGCTCCTTCCCAAATTGCATTGTATAAACGTGTCAACATTTAACTTAAGTTTTCTAGGTATAGATGGGAAGATTTATATATATCCTCCATGCATCACAATATTGGCTCACTGACGTTTCAGCTGGGTTTGGAGTTATAAATGATGGTTCGGAATGAATAAAACACTAATAAGGTCTGACAGCCTAATCAATGTTCCCCTATATTATGTCTCTATGAACAATGCGGATCAAAATTGATTGTAGGTTGTCCAGCTATATAGGTTCATGTCCAGTCATTGGTACGTTTATATTACTTATTTTTATTATAATATATTTTCTTGTGAAAAATGCGCTAGGAGTATATATATCTATTGCGGAACGAATGTTTAATGTTAATTTTAAAAATTTTAAGATTATTAAAAATTATTTTTAAAAATATACATTTATTCTTTCAAATAACAGCATTTGTGTTTGGTTAATAATTTTCAAACTAAAGTTATAGAAAATCCTTTCCTGAAGAAAATAAAACCTTACTCGATAAAATCTATTTTTGAAAATTTCCCATGGGGAATGCAAGAATAGATAAACAAGAAACTTTAAGTAGGTATCCAATAAGTTGTCAAATACCTAATTTTCAGACATTTCAATTTTTTCAAAAATAGCAATCATGATATGTTTAAAAGCAATATTAATCGGTTGGTTTTGCAGCAGTTGAGTATAACTCTCACGACATCCATAAAATTGTTTTTTTTTTTTTTTTTTTTTTTTAATTGAGTAGCGTTTTTTCTTTTGTCATTTTGAAATTTAAAAATTTTGAAATGTTGAAAAATTGTGCTGTTTTTTTTTTGAAAAACCAAATACTTGATTTTGTAGAACACGTAATTTTTTATTTGGAGTAGAGTATGTGACGGTTTTTCGATGTTATTAATGAACATTTCATATTTCTTGATCGGGGACGCGTTATCGAAATCCCAGTCTAGAAATTTGTTTGTTTCTATTTGTTCTGTAAATTTATCCCAGTCTGTTTTGATTGTGTGTAACTTTAATGTTTTCTTGTAATAATATTAAATTTATCACGTACCGAAGAGACACCTCTACCACATATGCAAAACAAACCAGGTATAAACCATTATAAGGGAGTACCTCAGGGTGGAGTTCTTAGCCCTCTGTAGTACTAAATTTATGTACTCGACATCACAATAAATATTCCTCGTGAAGTCACACTTAATAAAAAATTGTTAAATACTTTACGACTGAGTTAGTGATCTAAAAAAATTAAAAAAACTTAATCAGTCATTATACTAAATGAAAAATTAAAATTAAAATGTTACGTTTCGATCCAAGGTGCGGATCCTCTTCTGAAAGCAAAATAAAAATAAATAAAAGTAGCATTTTAATTTTAATTTTTCATTTAGTATAACGACTGATTAATTTTTTTAAATTTCTTTAGAAGTCACACTTGCCCAATTCGCGGACGATCCTGCAGTTTACTATCGTGATAAGACTATGGCCAATGTAGTAATGAAAATTGAAACGGCTGTGGGTGCTCTGAGGATCAATCTTGAAGAAATAGGGCTCGAACTCATACCCCAAAAATCCAAATTGATTTTTTTCACTTCACTTCACTTCCAGAAAAAAAAAAAAAAAAAAAAACAGTAAAACCTGGAAATACGCAAATAAAAGTCGGAGACTGCACTATAAAATCAACAGACAGTCAGATTCCTAGGAGTAATCTTACATTATAAATTACACTTCCGCGCACACATATAGAATACGTAGGAAAGGGAACACTCAACCTCATCAAAGTTTTTGAGGGGAACTTGGTGGGGATGTGATCCTAGGACTCTGATCATAATATATAAAACCTTCGTTCCGTCAATAACGGACTATGCTTTAGGAATGTATTATCCTACAACCGAAAAATAGAAAAATAGAAAAATGGAACGAATTCAAAATGATTCTCTTAGAGCTTTAATGGGATATAGGATCAGTACTCCAATCAATGTGATCACAGCTGAAGCAAAGCTGCCAAGCATCAGAGAGCGAGCAAAATTCTTGCTAAAAAATGTTTACATCAAAGTATTAACAAACAGCAGACTTCAGTTCTACAACATGCTTCATGAATACATAACATCCAGTCCATTGGTCAAGAAACGACAAAATCGGCTACTATTCCAATGCGCACAAGAGATGAGTCCACTACGACTAGAACAAGTCGACCCGAAACTACACCTCAACATCTATAATTATAGATATGAAGATGTGCTGACAGAAATACCATATTCTACGTAGAAATGGAAAAAACATTAAAGTTACGGGGAAATCACAAATGATATTATAGAAATTATTGATAGAAACCAGCACCACCAAAAGCATTTGTTTACACTGCAAAATGCATATCGTTGAAGGAAGCTATGTAAATAGCATTGCAGTATGCAGGGAATTTCGGGAAACGAGGAAGCTGATAAATTGGCTAAATCAGCCACAGAAGCAAATCATTCGGACATCCCACATAAGATTATGAAGAGGATATTAAAAATGCGTCAAAGAGAAATACCAGTCAGCAATTGAGAGAATAAGGCGCCGCAAAGAACAAATACTGTACTTCAGAGATTATTGCAAAGAATCCTCAAAACTCTGGTTTCACCAACTCCAAAAACTCAATAGGCGTACAATCATCTGGGTAAACAGAGTAAGAGCCAATAACTACAACCTAAAATCATTTCAGGCAAGAATTGGAATTCTGCGCGACGCAACATGTGAATGCGAATATCCGGAAGAAAATGTAGATCACATTGTTTGGCAATGTCCTAGATTCGAGGGACAGAGAACCAAAATGCTATCAAAGATTGTTAAAAGATGTTCCTTTCCAAACATTATGTCTAGTGTGCTTCATTCGCTGAATCCCATTGTTATAAACTCAATCGACAAATTCCTTAAAGACGATCAATTAAAAATATAAAGAAAAATTGTACAGCGCATATTATGTAATATCTAATATATATCTAATATATATCTAATAAGCCTTGTAACTAGGTTTCTAATGCTTAATAAAAAAACATCATTTTTTAATTTTAAACATTTTTTTTTTATAAAAGAAAATTAATATTTATATAATAACAAATATTTCATTCTTCCTTCATGCAGTCAGTTAGAACAGCATATTCGTAAGAAAGGTGCTACTTTGGGATGTCGAGGTGAAATTTATGGGCCACTTCGTCATTATGATACAATTTATTGCCTCTTAATACTTACGACTCTATAGCGGAGTTCATTTCATAGAAATGTACTAACAAAAAGAAAAATTGATTCTACGGTGTTTACTCGAAAAATAAAAAAAATGCGCGTGTTCCTTTATTTGAATAAGAGAACGTAAATGATAGAAAACATTTCTATTTTTTATATTTATTATTGGTTTAACGTATATTTCTGTGAATCCTTATGGGACTAATTCGCGATGGGACATCCCTGCCGAAAAACGCGCAAGTCTTAAGCGTTCACTATAAGTCTGAATGTGAAAATTTAAAAGTATTAAATCCGGAATCTGTTCACTTTTGGATTAAATATACGTTTCAATTCTCTGTAATATTTAGTGAGATAATAAATTCGATGATTCCGTCCTTCTTTGTATTAAATTCATTATTACTTCACAAAAATTCGTTCTGATACATTGGATCGAATTAAAACACTCGAAATGTAGATAATGACCCGAATTATCGTTCCTTTGTCGAAATTCGACCAGACGTATATTAAGTTGACTTACACAACGAGTCACAATTTTGGTGACGTATTAAAAATAAATATCAATGCTTCGTGTAATTCGACCGAACGTATTGGATCGAACTGAAAAGCGTCGAAATGTTAGGCAAATTATTGAAAAAAATTGGTACTGCTTTCGCGAAAGACATATAGGATCGATTTGAATATTGAAGAGAATCATTTCCGTATTAATGGAATTGAAACGAATTACATGGAATTACAAAAAAATCGATTGCAATTCGAAATGCACAGATTGGTCCGGATTAAAAATTTTTTTTTTAATACGTTTGTTGGGAATCCCACTTCTTATATATATACAAAATATCCGTACAGATACACATTTCTTATCAAAGTATAAATTTCTAAAATTTGTTCGAATCTCGTCTAATTTCAGTAATTTCAATTTTAATTAGTCTTGGAATATATAGTCAGAAGTAGTAATTTACATTACTATGTGTTCTCGGATATAGTAGCGAGGGGAGAGAAACTTGTTTCTCTTTTTGTGATGAAAAATGTCGTATAGTTTGCTATCGAACTTGAAATATTGGCCAGTGTGGTGTAAAAACAGGCGAATTGTTTCCCCACTTCTTCGCTTCTTCCGTCAGGATTGGCCAGTGCCTTGCCCTGTGGGCCCGTGGTCGATTTCGCCATTGTCGGTTCGGGGTCTTCAACACTTCAACTCGGCCGTTTCGTACCTCAGTTGTTCACCAGCCTGCATTCGCGAGGGTCACGCACGATTCCAGGGGGCACATAAAAAGTCCGATTCGATCCAAATTTCACTCAATTATTTTTTCGTTATGTTCCTTTTTTATCGAATTTTCGTGTGTCATATAAATAAAACAGATTAAATGATTTCATCAAATAATATTGTCATTGTTCGCTTAAAGAATCAATGATTAAAAAAAGTGAAATTAATTTTAAATATAAATCGTTACGTATACTTTAAAATGTGCGGTGATTCGTAAAAGTGATGTTTTTTAACAAAAATGCCAATATTTCTGACTCATTATCGGAATATCGTGTGATTGAAATGTCAGAAACAACAAAAATTTTTTTTTTCATTCAAGTATTTAAAAAAATGGTCACAATCGTACGAAACGTGTGGCATAATTTAACACACGATGTCATTACTGACATTTCTTCTGCAGCAAGTGTAGCCAAGTTTAAATAGGAAAAAGGTTCACCATCATATCGTTCAAAATACATAATTCGCAGATCAATGAAAAATTTCAAATTAATATTAAATAATGAAATAGAATCTTTGCTAATTACATAAACTTTCGAATATTTTAAGTGATAAATTCGCTCGCATACATTGGTGGTGAACTTTTATCTGTTTAAAGATTACAACGTTCATATATAATTATTTTTAATTATTCAAATTTCTAAGTTCGACTTAATTTTATATTGGTTATTTTTGAATTAAAACTCTTGATATGGCGATCTAGAAAGCGAATGTATACAGTCATTCATTAAATTACGTTCTAATAAACTATTGTTCGTCAGAATATGTGTGATATTCAGTATAATTACAAATTCTACGATTACATCAAATGTCAATTTTCTAAGCATCGAATGCAACACGATATCCAGTCTTAATTATTATAAAATGAAAGAAAATTATTCAATATTCTCTGATTTGTCTTGGAAATGTCACGTCAAAAAGTAACGATGTTTTAAAATTAAATTATAAAAATTTGTAAAGTACTTGACACTTTACGTGACCCCACTTTTGCATATGACATTACTTAGTAAAACATATTATGTAAACATAATTATGTAATTATTTGTCGTGGCAGTAGGATGTTTTTAATGAAATTAAAAAACAACCTCTAAAATTCCTGATTTAATATTTAATTGACAAGAAATGATCTGTAATATGTAATCTTCACATTTCTAATTTCGTTGTCAATGTTTTTATTGTTATTATTATTATTATATTGTCTTTTTTTTTTTTTTTTTTTTTTTTTTTTTTTTTTTTTTTTTTTTTTTTTTTTTTTTTTTTTTTTTTTTTTTTTTTTTTTTTTTTTTTTTTTTTTCTATATATAATTTATTATATACTATTCACTGTATATTGTCTTTTAAAATGCAATTTTTCAATGAAACACCTTTTAATATATTTATAATATACGTTTGAAATTTCCATTTTTACCCGAAAAATAGAGTTTATTCACATTTTTTGCGACACGTCGGTTACATCAATGTTGAATCAAATTCGTATTGTTTTGTGTTTATATCATCCAATTAAATTATCTTAAAGCATTGATTTTTTTTTTTATAAATATAGAAAAAATGCCAAGAAATGCAAGAGACGAGATATAGATGTTGACTTTGGCAACAATCGTCTGAAGTATAAGCAGCGAATGTCACTGGTCAGAATCGGTCTTTTGACAAAAGGGATTTCCTGTCGATTTGTTTAGATCGAGCCTAAGAACGGAGGCCGTCGGCGGTCTCTTGACTTTTTGCGAATAGTTGTCATTTATTGGAAGGCTTATCACGTGCAGCCCGGTAAGTAACCGACACAGTTACGGTACTATTGTATACAATTCGCTTGTTCGTGCGCTACCAGTCAAAACACAAATGAACATATGTGTTTATTTTTTATCTTATTTATATATTCATCTGTAAGCTTTACAAATTTTTTTCAGCGTAATATGTTTAATATGGAACTACGTGCAATACTATATGTATTACAATGAACAGAATATGAAGAAATGAATTTTTAAATTCATAAAAAATATGAGACATAAACATTGAATATGTTCCGTACAAAAATGTGACCTGATAGCTATAGTTTAATTACGATGAATTATTGTTGATTGGCAGTTGCGATTTATGTAAATACATTTGGCAACATCTTATCAGGTCAAATTTTAGTACTGGACATTTTGGGTTGAAATTGTTCAAATATTCACCCCATTATGTCAAATTGTTATTAGACGTCGTGTAACAAATTGCATTGTATTTAACATGTTACACAGTACTTCATCTGTCGCCAAAATTTTGCCTAAATCAAGATAAGGGTTATCTATAGTTACACATATCCAGGCATTTTTTGAAGCCTTTCACGAAGATCCAGAATGCAAATCTTGTTATGGTGTTGCGGTCAATGCCTCTTAAAATTTTAGAGACGGTACTATAATAACAGTTGAGATGGCGTTAAATTTCTTTTTTATAAGACGTGTATCGAAAGTCCTCCTTCAATTATTGCGACCTTGTCGAAATACCGGTGCCTTTTTCGCTTGCTTTTTTCCATTGGCAGTTATTTGCTCTGCTCGCATCTCGATACTTACGTTTATGTGTGTTTGTCTTCGCCTCACTCGGTATATAGAAAATATTTTCGTTTTCCTTCAAATTGAAAAAAAATTTTAATTTTGTATTATACACATACAGGTAAATGAAATTGACTATTATTTTTGTTTCAAACGCATTCCAGAAATATTTAACTTGGAAACTATTGATGAAATAGAAAAATAAATCTGAAATGGTTTTTCATTTCATTTACAAGTATGCAAGGACTACAAATACAGTTTTACGCAATGTTAAGTCGAATCAGTATTGCAATATATTTTTTTCAATATTACTTCGACCCGTAACCAAAGGTTGGGATCGAAGTATTGAATTTGGTCATCCGAAAAAAAAAATGACACCCACTTTTTTCATGAAATCTCCACG
>JAPYZR010006641.1:0-10467 GCA_030522945.1 Trichopria nigra
GAGCCCAAACTTTGAAAAAAAGTTTCAATCTTTTTTTATTTATATTTTTATTGTTGAAAGGCTCTGTCGGTAATTGTTCTACTTTAGAACCACCTTAAGAGGGGATCTGGAAGGGATAACATATAGGTATGAAAAAAAAATTTATTTCTAAAAATGTTCACTGAATTTTTCATTATTTTTAGCGAATTTGTTGAGGAACCTTATATGTCATATCAAATCACCCTTCCAAAGCCCAAATTTTGAAAAAACGTTTCAATCATTTATAATTTACATTTTCCATTTTGCGAGGTTAGGTCGGTAATTGTTCTACTTTAGAACCCCCATATATGACCGTCATTTGCATTTTGGTCAATTTTGCTGTCAGTGGTATATCCTGCATATAACAAAACGGCTATTTTCCGACAATATACCGGCAAATTGCCGAAAATATGTCGATTTCAGTTGAAAAAAAGCGGACAAGTATTGATGCCATATTTTCGATTTTTTCAATAACTGATGCTAATATAATACATATATATATATATATATATGCATGCATGTATATATATATATATTATATAATGTATATAATTATATAAAACGACATGTATATGCATCAATTGCAAAACATTTAAAAACATGCGACTATATATATATATGTGTGTGTAATAGGCCTAATATGTATTTACATATTAATTAATGAGATATTTTATATATGAATGGTATAGAATCTGCGACAACGTTATATTGTTATATATGTATACTTGTTTAGATCAGCGCAGCTCAGCAGCAGGCACGCTCAGCGGGGCATCACCCAGCATCACCGCAGCAGCAGCGGTTCTCAAAAAAAGGATGTCCCCGCGGTGGGCCGCCGCGGGTGTATACCCGCTCGGAGCAACTGTCAAGCGTCAAGACAACAATGAACAATCGTCTTTATTGACAAGCTGATAATGTGAGCGAACTTACATATATACCCTAAAAATAATATATTGTACAAGGGCCCGTCCTCGGTCCTTCGAAACTTCCATTGCTCCTATAGATCCACTCGGTGAAAATCGTTTAGCGCATATAATAAAGGAACTAAAGGAAAGTCTAATGTTTGCCATCGTCGGGAGTTGCAGGTTATGTGAGTCGCTTGAATGCGTTTCCCCACGGGCGTAGGGCGCCGAGGGTTTGTGACATCGGGCGAGAATATCGAGACCCTGCTATGGGCCAGGGTACGGAAAGCTGCGCCGACAGGCCAGCCGAAGTCAGCGTCATCAGATTCGTATCAAGGAATCGCACGATCGAGGAAATCGCACCGAAGAAGGTACGTACGATGCATGTATATGTACGTACCTTGCGTAGCGTCCTGCCGTCGATTCGGTTCAATGACCTCTAATCCAAAACAAACTGCCTCATTGTAGGCCGACTTTTACCAAATTCCGATCATCTCCATTCATCTATTTCAATGTTTTATTGATGGGATGATTGTCAGTTATATTTATGACTTGAACAATTAATGCTACATGCCAAGTTCTTTTCCTAATCTATTTTATTTAATTATTATATTTTATATTAACGGATGTGAGACATACATAAAGGAAACGAACATGAATGTAACAAAAATATATATTTATAAATAGCAATAAAAAAAAATATAACATCAGGTACTTATATATATCAATACAAACAAAATAACTTTAAAACTTATTGTTAAAAATTGATTTTATCTTTGATGTAGGGGGAGGGTATTTTTTCGGAGATGCCAGGACTTATTAAATTATTTAAATATGCTTTATTGAATATTGTGCACAGCCGGTATATTGGAGCATAGCTTATTAGATAATTTCTATTCATGTTTGGTGTGTAGAAGCTGTCCGAATGTCGAAATGATGGATAATTTCGCACATTGAAATATCAATAAAGTGTAAATGAAAAACGTAAACAAACAAAATAGTTTTCATTATCGATGCTCGATTTTGTCTATTACGTATATATTCAATTCAATTCAATTATTTTCAATTTATCGCCTTAATGATAGTTCTTACATAATTTATACTATTTATTAAATATTACATTTTAATTTATCGCATATTTTCTGCAACGTATGATCATATATAAATCATTTTAATTGCAAATACACATTTGTGGGACATATTTACATACTGTACATATTCATCATTATTTTTTGTTATTATTTTTATTCGATATTGTACATTGGCATTTTTTAGGAAGAACAAAATTATATATTTTTGGCCAAAATTTTTGCAAGGGATCTGTTTTATATATTTTCTTAAAAATGGCACATTTAAACGTATGTATAATCCAAAATGTGAATATAAAACCTTACTGGATACATTAAAATAATGAGAACCTGCTTCTTTTTAAATTAGCTGCTACGAATTTCCTGCTAGTTTCATCGTCATAAATTTAGTATTGAAAGAATTATTCTATCTGTTTTTTAATCGTAATCAGGCAAATCTTCGAAGAATGTAATTATGTATTTACTATATAAAATATAATTAAATAATATAACCATAGTCTATTTGAAGATTAGTCTATTGTTTGAGTTTCTACAGATTTTACATATTTGCTGCTTAATATATCTAGTTTTTTTTAAATGTTATGTTTTAGAAGGATACAAAACTAAGCAGTACCTATTTGTACATCGATAAAAATTACTTTTTTATTAAGCCTTAGCACCTCCTACAGATATCGATTTTTAAATTCAATATTATTTATTTTTATATTCGACTTGATTTATTTAAAAATTTATTTTTATTTTAATCCATAAATAAACTAAATGATAATTATTTAGTATAATAATTATTAAATGAAAACAAATTCCAACGATGACCATTCTATGTTAAACTCCAATAATATTTATTTATTTATTTTATTTAATTAAACCCTTTATATATAAAAATATTTATTTTTATAAATTTTCAATATTAAAAAAAAAATAAATACTAATAATACCAATTAACACAATCTTTTAAAAATATTTAATGACATTCTTAATGATTTTGTAGGAAGTATATATGTGCAAACAGAGAGGTTGCAGTAAAACATTTACCAATTACGATGAATTCAAAACGCACGAAGCTATTGAGGCATTAAAAATTAGATTTATGTAAGTCCTGATTTGAATACCGTAACAATACTTATAAGTATTTAATAAAACAAAACCAGCCAAGTTCATGACAGTTTTCTTCATTTCAATTAAAATATAATTATCCATAATTTTCATTGATCTCATCTTTTCATGCGCAGTTGTCGTGAACCAGGGTGTGGCGAGGAGTTGTCTGACCCAGGTAGCATGTGGAGGCATTATCAAGAATGGCACAACAACGAGACAAATGTATTTATATGTCCTTATACTAGCTGCAGTTCGATGCATTCAACTAGTGAAAATTTGGAAGAACATATAGAAACATCTCACAGGCAACCACCAACGATACCCACAGAGCCAGAAATAATTTGTTTTGAAGGTCCTGACAACGTGATTGATGAAGAAATTACTCGAAGTAGTGAAGGTGGCAGTTACGATAATTCAGAGAACTGTCGTCAAAGCATGGAAAATGCTATATCAAGAAAAGAAGAATATTCTAAGAGGAACGAGACTGTTACATTACAATCTGAAGAGTACAGTGTTAAGGATGAAAGGAGAGGAACAGTTAGCACAAAGGCTCAGGTGAAAGAAGACTACACGCTGGATCAGCTAAGTCTACGTACAACACCAGATAAAGAAGATTATTCGAGTAACGAATCATCAAATCGAATTAGTACTAAATTTCCAAAGAATAAGGATTTACTAATAACAAAGGAAAATTTTTTCGTAAAATATGAAGCTAAGTCACCGACATGCAACGAGTTAGTACAAGTGGAAGGTGCTCAAGAGGGGGCAAAAATAGTATTTATTAATGGCGACGTTACAATAACAAAAAATCCTAATGCTATAACCTCATTAAATCAGGATCACAGGATAGACCTGGGGAATTTAGAACGAGTGTTTCGAAGTGGCTTCGAGGCAGCAAAAATTGACGAAATTATTGACGAAGCAAGTGGCAACTGCTCTGAGGACGAGGAATATACTCCAAAGAAGCAGCGTATGTCGAGGTATAAGCAAGAACCGTACAAGTGTGATGTGAATGGGTGTGGGAAGATGTATAAGTACATATCACATTATCGGCACCATCAAGATAGTCACAAACTGGTGTCGAATGCTATGAATGCTGCGAATGTTAACTCAACCAAGTCGGTGAAGCCAAAGCAAGGAAAAGCATCCACCGTTAGCTTCTTTTTGTAAGTACAGTGGATTACTTGTGTGATATGAATTCTGAAAATAAAAAAGTATTTCCTGTTATTTAGATGCAAAATGCCAGGCTGCGGTGCTCAAGTAAACAACGTCACCGGACTATGGAAACACTATCAAGAGAATCATGCAAATTCAAAGCTGCCAGCTGTACAAATGTCAAAGACTAATGAACTATTCCGGTGAGTGAATAATTTTTATTATACTTAATATTTCAAGTTTTTTTTTTTTTTTTTTTTGAGAAGTAAGTAATATAAAATAATATTTCAGATGTAAAGTACCAGGGTGTGAAATGGAATTCGATACATCTTTCATGATGTACAAGCACTTTAATGAAGTCCACACGAGCAGTTCTATGAATAATGTTAGCACAAATACGAAGACTGGAAATGGGGGTGGCGTTCACTTAGTTGATCAGACGTTCCACGATGACGCCACTGCTCAGCAAGTAAACTTTGAGACTGACTTGAAAGCCAAGCTTACTGTTAATGAGTACACTGAAGATGATTGCGAGCATATACAGCTGCAAATCGTCAAAGAAGAATCTCGAAATTGATTTTCTCTCGATTAGATGAACTCTCATTATCATGCCAGTAAGCATTTTAAAAAATGGTTTAAGGAGTACGTATATAGACTCTAACTTCGGAGTTTTCATTCGAGCATTGTGGCTTACTCGAAGTGAGGGAAAATGAATTCTCTGCAAAAGTAATGAAAGGTCTATAAGAAGTGTTCTAGGACTAACTTAAGATGTAAGGTTAAGTCAATTTTCTGTGGAGCTTGATAAGCAAATGCTTTGAAACCCCAAATCGATTTTTCGTGAGTAATACGGTCGTCTTTCCTATCTAAGTATGTATCCAGATACCGCAATTCATTCAGACATTGAGTGATGTCACTGCCGAACGCATATATCGTGTGTCATGGTTACATTACTTCTCCTTCTAGACGTATTACAATGACTTTCCATACTAATTTTTACTGTTTTATATTATGTATGATGTGTGACGTTGGGATGTCTCTTATATCTGTGTATGAACTAGAAACAATTGTATCGGGGCTGTAATTTTCTTAGATACTGGTATCTGGGTACCGTATTTTTGTCTAAATTGAACTTATGAGTTTTAGGGCATAGGTTGCATTTTATTTTTATTAGCGGAACTAATTATGATTCTATATTATCAAAAAATTTTTACAATTTAAAAAAAAAGTCATTGGTATTTGTAGAATTGGAGAATTTATTAATTTGAAAAACTTTATTATATATTATATTCTATTTTATATTTGAATCTTTTGTTTATATCAAGTTATAAAATTATAAAAAATTACAAAATTATATATACATTTAATAATTTTAACTTTACAGGAACTTTTGCAATCTTTTATTCTTTTATTTCGAAATAAAATTTGCAAATATTCTTAAAACGACAGTTTTTATGTATCATATTGTTGAAAGTTATTAAAATTAAAACCTACAAATTGCAAAAATTTATATACCGTTTCAAATTATGTATATCATTGTTTTTATGTAAATGTTAAGAAGTAAATTTGTTCTAAGAAAAGATTTGATAATGTTCTTAGGCTTTTAAATTGTAAATGATATTTTATGATTTGTAATTTTTTTTGTTTCAAAAATTATTTAAATCATAACTTCATATTATGAAAATGTACATAGGTAAAAAATTGTCTTACGGTTAGAAGGCTTGAGGTTAGAACATTTTTTATTTTTTTATTTTTATAAAATATTAGGAATTTAAAATTGTGTATCATTCATGCAAACAAATGTGTTTTGCGTTAAGGTTTTTGCAAATTAATGAGATGTGCAAATTACAGACGAATGTTTCATTTGAATCGTTTATATTCTGAGAATATAATATTAACTGGATTCACATGTATCTTATTACAGCCCTGAATTTGCAATATGGTCAGATTTTGCGAGTCTCATTTTGTAAACATACGGAAATCGCTACGGTATACATTTTCGCGTTCGAGATAAATATTTCTCCGCTTCAATTTTAATAAAACAATTCCTCGCGAACTCGATGTATCGAATCTACACTTGTGGCTAGATTTGTGACCTTTGATTACTCCAAGTGCAATTTAAATTATGAATGAAATATCATGATTACGTTACGTTTCTTTGTAAAAAGTTTCTCTTGCAAGCGAACAATGTGTCGTTGCTAAATTGTATCAACACTCAATCCAGTACGTTTGTATTATTTACTACCAGTTGCATTGAGAGTTTGAGAGTGTGAAATAGATTAGATACCTTTGCGTAGTTAAAATTTGAATACTGTAAATCAAGATTGGGAAAAAGCAAGGGTGAGAGGCATCGTCGCGTTAATTTGTAAAAAAAAAAAACGGCCTCGTAAACCCTGCTTTTTCAAAATCCCACGATTGCAACTATATAGGGTCGACTATTCTACTTAGAAAAAATATTCACAGATTATTAGATTATCTTCCTCGAACAAAACTCTTGGGCTAATATTCTTGAAATCTAAATATTGTATAGCGTTTTCATTTTTACGACTGTAGCTTCCAGATGGAGGCAAAAATAAAGTGCAATAGAAGGTCCAGATATTTGATTTTTATCGCCATTTTACAGTAAGATGTGTTCGCACGGCGGGAATTTTTGAAGCATCTTTATAATATAACGACAAAGTTGCTTATACTTACAGTGACGACTACACATCAATCCTCGGATGAATATTTATGTGTAAATTCATTAAATAGGCGAAACTAAAAGTGAATAGAAGAACGATAGAACCCCAGAGTTTATAGGGAATAAGATACGACTGGGTATTGGGGAACTGCGAAGGACAACGATATACTTTTCAAAAAAGTGTCTTTTTCACTCTCATTGCGAATGTATAACTCTTTGGGTTATAATTATACAATTTGTCCCACCATTTAACACGAACTTTACATATATATAGCGTTCCGAAATTTCTTTTGTTTTATTTTTTATACATATATATATATATATATATATATATATAATTTTTGTTTCGTTTCGAATACATGTAAGATGCAGCATCGATAATGCTATATTGTACTTATGAAAACAGACGAAGGGGGTCGAAAGTGAATAGAACATAAATAAAAAATAAAACCGGATGCTGATTTTAGATTTTCAAAAAATTCAGATTGTGAAAAAGTGTGAAAACTGCTAAAAAGAGAGATAAAGAGAGGAAAATCATAGAGCGAAATCGCAGTCGAACCGAGTGCGACAGCAGGCGCGCATTGCCAAATATGGTGTTTCCCGGAGGCTTTCGTCGGTTTTTCACGCCGGTGGCGACGTCGCGCGGCGCTCCGATCGCAAAATGACGAAAATCCCCGTGCGCGCACGAGTTTAAAATTACTTTATACATATTATGTATACGAGAGGGACTCTTTTTACTTTGGAACCCGCCCGCGCGAATCAGTCCACGATGATGCGCGAGAGGCCGCGGTATTTTTTCCTCCCTCGTGTCACTGCAGACATTTGAAATTTTAAAATTCGTGCGCCCGCTCTATAATTTCTCCGTGTGAACTTTTTGAACTTGTGCGCTCGTATATAGCAAGAGCACCGTATATATATATATATACACATACATATATATATATACACATATATACAAGGTTATTATTAGTGTGGGCATATTTCTGGAATTTCACACGCGTGCGAGCTTTTAAACGTTATACAATTAATGTTTATTCGATGTAGCAATTTTTGTTTTTCACCTGTTACCGGCGGCACAGTGCGAGTAGAACCGTTCAATAATAGCAGAATTCGGATACATATATACATATTTTCAAAATCGTGCTTGGAATAACGGTTTCTCCCGAAGCGATCTTCGTATACCGGCGGGATAAGAACGTGTTTCGGATTTGAAAATGAGCTAAATTTAAACGCGGTGAGAAGAAATTGTGAAATTGGGAATATACCAATTTAGTAATGGAGAGCTTTCGAGGTTTGGAAAAATATGGAGCTTATCGAGTGAAGAAGAAATTCTTCGGTGGTGATGGCAACGTAGATTTGAAACTATGTTGGAATTAAATTTTAATGACATTTATTGGTTGGATGCATATTTGAGTTTTGTTATTAATTATTGAGCTGAGCTTTTTTCTTAAATAGTCAACTATAATATGTAGACGTGGAAAGGTTCATTTTAGAGGCAAGTTATCGGATGTTCTCTAATTGAAATTTAATAATTTGATCTCTGTAGAAAAATCTGGTTTTAAATATGCATTTGTATTTCAACAAACGACACGTTCATTAACCACAGTACTGTCACATTACAATCTTTATAAATCTTTTAGCAAACATTACTGAAGACATTCAAATTAATCAGTACTAAAATTTCTTATCGAAAATTTAGAAACTTAAAGCTATTTTGATTTTTTAAATGATATTAAAAATCATGTCTTTTCGTAAATATTTTTAAACTTTACTAAAAACTGTGCTACTTTTATTTCTGAATTTTCTTTTGGAAATATACTTAACTCTTGTTTTACTATATTTACATAGTCCGGTAATAAGGCACTTAAAAATATCAACAAAGTTAATGGTGAACTTTTACCAATTATTAAACAAAAATTTTATTTATCCAAAAGTCTGGGTTGTTTTATTACCTAAATATAAAATGTAGTCATATAAAATATTTATTTATTTAAGTATTAAATGTGTAAATGGACAAGATTTATTATTGTATCGATCAAGAAGAAATATAAATAACAACGTGTTAACTCGTTTTATATGCACTAACAATCGCAATTGTCGATTAAAATTCTACGACAACATTTTCAAAGAATGCAAAATCTATTTTCATGCTCGTGAAGTAATAAATTTCCAAATTTCTTAAAGTTATGCCAACTTATGAATATATGTCAGGTCAACCCATCAACAACCATTCTAAGTTATGCGTTGCTTCAGGAAGTGTTTAAAAAAAACTTCTTAATTTATGACGTTTCAGTCAAATATTGTGTTCCTCATCAAAAATTTTGTTAACACTGTAAAATTACCTATCATTTTTTAAATAGGAACAAAATAGTATAAAAGATTTCCATGAAATAAACTAAAAAAAAATATAAATAAATTAGATGTTGGCATGTTAAAAATACCATTTTACTACGTGCAGTTAGAATTTTACGTTCCAAAAACTCTCCTCTATATACTTTCTGAAACTTTTCTAATTTAAATTTCGTTTTCATTACAACTGTATACACTACAATGGGGTTTTTTCTCCAAATCTATATCCTCTATATACTTTCTGAAACTTTTCTAATTTAAATTTCGTTTTCATTACAACTGTATACACTACAATGGGGTTTTTTCTCCAAATCTATATGTATATGTAACAAATTCGTCGGCAATAAGATAAAACACGAGTCTCGTTATATGTATATACAAGTTGCGCGATAGGATTGTTCACGTTGCGGAGACGTAAAGTTCCGACTACGGAAGTCGCGATTAAGCGGTGCATCGCCGTGCGGTCGCATGTTTCTTATCGCTTTCTGCCTTTCCGCGTGTGTTTAACCGTGCTGTACTTATTGTTACAGGACTTTTTTAAGTGTTGCATTCCGTTTTATATGGTAGTGTGTAGGTCCTCAAATGCAATTTTTCACGACAGAAAATTTCGTGCTTTTACGTCAAAAACTAATGTTTACAAATAGCGCTAAAAAATAAACATTGATTTTTTGGCAGCACTCTATGTGTATTTTTGTTTACGTTCTTAGCAACTTTTATATATTTCCGTCGCGATTTTCGCAAATGTTCTCGAAAACTAATCGAGAACGTCCGCATATATAGGACGATACTATATAGCATTACCACATTTATCTCGAAAAAATGAAGAGCCTAAAATTTCTTTGTGTGGTACTAAATTAGCCCTAAACTTAACCCTAAATTCTGGCACAGTTTTTTTTTTCGATTTGGACCATTTGGACCGCTTTTCATCGTAATATATCGCAGTTTTATATATGTAATGTTAGGCAGATATCGGGGAAAAACGGATGTAAAACATATATCGGACTTTATTTGGATCGGGTTCGAGCAGCAAAAAACCCAAACTTTTGGTAATAAATCCAAAAAATTTTTTCGTCAATTTTGTCCAATAAATGTAAATCATATTTATTAAATTGATTTACGAATTTTAGATATAATTTTAGTTGACATCGTTCTAGAAATAACCCCATTTTTAATTAATATCAATTTA
>JAPYZR010006643.1:0-14838 GCA_030522945.1 Trichopria nigra
GAATAGATTTCCACAAAAAAATTCCCAAAATCGAAGAATCGGAAAAATTTTTGTTGGTGAATTCAATACTTCGCCCGCCTTGCGTCAGGCGAAGTAATAGATGGCCAACTATTATAGTTTCTTAAATTAGATGAGGCTCTATTAAGACACCGTGTTCACCTTCTCTGGGGAGGCCATTATAATTTCATCTATATAGTTTACCTATATACCTCTGCGCGATACCATTTGAGATGTAGGTCGAATCTTTCAAAATTAATACCGACGTTTGGTCACGTCTCTTTATCTTTTCGATACCGCATAGAAATATTAACTGGAATATTATTATACTTTCACGATAGTGAACGTTTATACGAACTCTTCGATAGGCCGACTTCGAGAGACCTATATATAAATTCGCTCGAGAATTAAAAATCAATGCGAAATGTAACTCGCGTACATTTAGTAACTATATATACATGTATATATATATATGGTACGAGTGACCGCCGTTATCGTCGAAGCTTTACGATTCCACCCGAACGACGGTGAAAATTCGCATCTCCTAAATAAATTTCCAATTTACAGCTGGGTTGCGATAAACTCGACCGATAAACGTATCGTTAGAGTTTGAACAATAAAGCGCGCCACATAAAACCTATTTTCGCATATATATATGTATGTATATGCGGAGCTGACGTCCAATCAGATTGCGTAACTCTTAGGAGAGGCGAGAGTAAGAGAGACCGACACGCAAATACAAATGAGAGAGAAAAAATGATATACAAATGGACAGAGGAAGACACCATTACTTTTTTTTTTTCGTACTCTTTGTCAGTTTTCCTATTGTCCCTTTTCTTTGTTATTCGGAGAAGAAAGAAAGAACCAGAGGGAGAGACAGAGAGAGATTGAAATGCATTTAGTGGCAACGAAGTGTGTAGAGTGCGTTTTGTTACTTCGCATTAACCGGAAGACGTGACGGACGCTTAAGCCTGCACAATCGGCTACGTCATATGGGAAATTATACTAAAGATGTATTGTCTAGAAATTACTTAAAATTGCCTTAAAATGTCGTCTAAGAGGTGCAGTAAGATCATTAGATGTTCAACGCCAACTTAAAAGGTGATAAACGGACAAGTCTATGTTTTTTTAAATTATTTTTTAATACTACAAAACAAAAAATTTATTTGCAAACACGCTAAAATCGCCTTTTTGCTTAATATCTTTTAAATAAAAGAAACAATTTTTTCTTTCAATTCTTACAATAAAGTAAATCAAATTTTTAATGTAAAATACAATTTTCTTTTATTTCTTTTTTCTTATTTGTAAGTTGGTATAAGGGGGATTTTCGATTTGAAAGTAACATTTGAAACGTTTCTGGCGGTAGGACATTTACGGTTTCAGAAATGTCACTGGAACTTCACTGTGACGAAACGTTTAGTGGGATATATAGGAGGCAATTTTCAGTGAAAAACACTTGATCAATAATTACATGTAATTTATTATTATTATTATTTTACATTTTTTTCTTCTTTGTATTTTACTCTGAATTATTTATTTATTATTAATTTATTATTTATTTATTTCGGTATATAGTTATTGTGATTATTAAAAATTTTCTGCTTGAACTTTATCAATTTTCGTAACGCGATTTTCACGTTAATGAGCGATACCCATTACTGTTACGAAATCATAATGAATTGTTCGGGGAAAATTCGCGGGAGATTGATGATGTGCAATTTCTTCCGCGCCGAGAAGCATGCAAATTAACGGACTTATTACAAAAATTGCCGGGGATACATCGCCGAGCATCATGTACATATAGGAATTATGTAACTATAGATATCGCTCGTTCCAAGGATTTGTTAAAAATAGATATATTAATAAAGAATATGGTGTACATATCGTTTTAACGGAAGTTTCGTTTTAAATGCTTCATTTGAAACTTAATGCTTTAAGTGGTCAAGAGATTAGGAATGCGCATCATATACGCGATGAAGTGTTGGCAAGTATATACACCAGACACGATTTCCATCCTTTGCTGTGTGCGTATAACATATATGACAAACTAATCGAATTAAATTAAATTTATATGGATTGTCTTGAATAAAAGAAATTCATTTCAGGAGAAATTAAGAGTAAAACAAAAAATTAAAGAGTCACTTATAGTATATTTAAATTTCTTGGAGTGAGATTTCACACTTTCTGCGGGGTGAAATGTCTTTTTACTTTGGAGCGAATTGGATAGCATACATTCCAGAAAGAGTGTTAACTCATTCTTTTCATAAAGTGGCTGAATTTTCACCCTTTGTAAGGTGGAGTTTCACTCCAAGAAATGTATAGAGAGTAAATCTCATAAAAGAACAAGAAAATATATCAAAATTTACTACTCGAATTATCAATAATTGGTTATTCGCAATCTGAAATGTTTTAAATTGCGATGATCCAAAGTCTGATATGACGCACGCATACGAGACATTGAGCCATTTTAAATAGCACTTTTTTCTATGTGAATGTCAAATTCAACTCCGAGGCGCTTTTGTGCCCGCAATAAATAGCAAATATTGACATTTTCTTAGCATTTTATCCTGTGTTTTGGAACCGACTTTTATGTGTGTTAATATCAACCTCAAATAAGTGATAAAATGAATAAAATTTGAATGATCTCGCATTGGAATGAAAAAATCAATATTGGGGCCATAAATGACTTTAATGGAATCATTTTTTTAATTTAAATTTACTAATCTGAAATTTTGTAGTGGCACCATTTATTCATACCACAAAAATAATAAACTAAAATAATCAAAATTAATAATATACCCAGGTGCATAACACACATAGACTCTTTTCTTTTCTTATTTGTATAAGATTTTGTTACAATACATTCAAATAACATTTTCGGAATGATACTACTTGTTTTTTTTTTTTTAGTTTTATTTAATCTTTGTGCAAAGGTACGGGATTAACTATACTACATTTTATAAAGGTCGGATCTGAACCATCTGAGCTTTGGCATTATTAGTCTTGTTTCGTGTTGTCTTTATATAGCGATATCACGTTTTAACAAAGTTAGGATAAACCAATTTATTTATTGTGTGCAATTAAGTTAAATCGAAATTAATAAACAATGTTATCTTAATAACAAACTATTTATAACATTAACTAACAAATAATTAAGTTAAACGTACCAATGACTGTACATGAACCTACATCTGGACAACCTAATCAATGTTCCCTACTTCTCTAAACAAGTTCCTGAAAAAAAAGGATTCAGATATGATTATATCTGGATCAGATATATCTGCGTCATATATGTTCTAGATATGGTCATATGTAATTGAGATATAACGATATATGACCATATATGTACATATATACTTATATCAGGTCAGAATCTATATATATATTTAATTATATATCGTTATATCTGGAACATATATGATCTGGTATAATAATATATGATCCAGATATAATCGTATATGATCCTGATATAATCATACATGATTCAGATGTAATTATACATGATCCAGATATAATTATATCTGATTCCATTTTTTCCTGGGGTATCGAAATTGATTAGGTTGTCCGCAACTATATAGGTTCATGTCCAGTCATTGGTATGTTTACGTTAAGTTAACTAACGAAACCGAATGAAAAGAATTGAAAGTTAAATATACTATCTTTAACTTATAACTTAATCGAGTTACATAAAGCGCCCGAAATCTTTTAAAATGATTTACAAACAATATCGCATTTGTATGATTTGTACGATTTATAAAAAGATTGGACTAAAGATAAAAAAAAAATATAATTTAATTACCTTTAATCTGATTTAACTCATTTTAATTTAATTGTCCACTCTTCGCATTCGGCTTACGCGCACCTTTAACTGGGAAAATATTTTTAGAAAAATGTTATAGTCTGTTATTGGGTTAGGTTAATCACTTAATTTTTTCACGTTAAATGTAAAAGTTAAAAGATTAATGTTAATAACTTAAAGATTGTCCCGTTAAGGGGGTTCTAAAGTAGAACAGTTACCGACCGAGCTTTTCAACAATAAAAGTATAAATAAAAAGTGATTGAAACGTTTTTTCAAAATTTGGGCTTTGGAAGGGTCATTCTACATAATCTATACAATTCTCAAAAAATATCGCTGAAATTAGTTCAAAATTAAACGTGAATTATCCGAAATAAATTATTTTTGCTGCTGGTGAAGGCAATAGATTAAATTAAAATGGTTGCACCTGTGGAGGACCAAAGGTCGAAACATTGGGCTTGTAAGAATAGTTTGACATTTATGTCATACTTAATATAGATATAGATAAGATCAATGTAATGAAATGTTATGGCCATTAACAAAGTTTGAAATAAAAAAGTAACTAGCCTAAGTTAACATTTAACTCTTTAACTAAGGACTTTTTATGGTTTTATCTTCAATTTTAAAGAGGTAAGTTCTTGAAAAATTTGAATCTCTCCGAACACAATCAACGGAATCGTCAACTCTTGTTTTTTTTTATATATATATATATTCCATATTAATAGTTAGATACATTTTCTTATGGATTGACAATTCCATGGGCTTACAATTAAACTGGTAAAAATATCAACCAAATAACAATACTTCTGATGCTCAACAATCTGGCCTATTTGTAATAACTGCGCTTTTACTTTAACACGGAACTTTCCACACTACTCTACAACAAAATGGTATATACGAATCAATAATTGTTTACTTGACAGATATTAATTATCCTTCAACTCAAACATTCGTAGGCACATGCCCAGCCATTGGTACTTCTAGATACCTACGTGGCACCTGTTACTACCCACCAGAGGATTGTTTGGTCATATAGCGGCACTTTTAGCAATAATATACAGGCTACAGGTCGTATATGTATATGTAACGAATATAGAAATCTCGATTAGAGAAACAACGTTTAAAAGAAATCACCTTCTGGCTCGGGGCGCAGAGGAGGCCCGGTCGATATCTCGGAATCGTGGCTCTCTTGCTCTTTTTCTTCTCGTCCTCGACGATGCAGATTTCTTTAGCAGCATCCTGGTTCTCGGAGTGATCTACCGCACCCCCGATGATCCTGCGCTCCTTGTCGACGAGGTCCGGACCCTTATCGCCGCCCACCACCTCCACCTCGCCCTTCTGCAGGATCAGCTTCAGCCTGTTCTTCTCGGTCTTTGCCAGTTTGCTGTCCTTCTGTTGAGTGCTCGAGAACCTTTGGCCACTCTTTGGCAGCGGGATCAGACTCGTCAAGCCCTGAATCTCGGACATCGATCTCCTCTCCTGGTGGTAGCTGAGGCTGCTGCAGCCACCGAGACGCGAGTTCTCGTCAACATCTCTATCTGGCATCTTCTCCTGCCTGTGGCTGTTCCCGACGGTGTCCTCCGCGCCTGTACGACCGCGATATGGTCTCGGTGCTCGCGTACGCGACTATTGTTTTTTTTTTTTCTTTTTTTTTTTTTTTTTTTCTTTTAGACCGACCCGTTGCGGCTGAATTCTCGGATCTTCTCCACGCACGACTCGCATCGCGCAGGCGTCGAACCAAAGATTTTCAAAAGGTCTCCTCTCCTCCTGTCTTCTCTCCCTTTGACATTTATTTACACCGACAGCCCTCGCTCTCTCCCTTGCCGAGCCCCTATACCAACCCGACACGACCAACCTGTCTCTCTCGCCGCTCCTTTCGTCCTCGATGTCAATTTCAACACGTGGATTTCCTCGTGTCTATTTATAAAACCACCGTTCGATCATTCGCCAAATCCCTTACCGCTGCCCGTTATCATCGGACAAATGCGCCCTTGTCCGCAACGGGCAATACCCCGGATCAATTTCCGAGTGCGGTTACTGCAGGAAATCCTCCGTTGGTCCACGCGTCACCTTTTTTTCATTCATGCGCTGATCCTGTTCGAAACAACTTTCTTTTTTTTCTCTCTCTCTCGATTACGATCAAGGCGTTCTATCGACGATGGGGATTGTATTCCTTCCATTCATTAATTCATTGGAGCGGCGCCCGCCTTCCGTCACCCACGCAACATTTCGCGTTTCGCAAGTTTCCACTGACGCAAGCGTTTGTTAATTACAGTTTCTGTCGTTTGTCTTTTTTTCTTTGTCGGTTTATTAAAGTAAGGTCCTCCAAAATGTGCTTGTCACCACCCTCCCAAAGTGTTACCGATTCATCAAACTCTTACCCGATGAAACTGACTACTTACGTTGATCGATAGAGGCGATCCTCCAGTGTCGTGACAAACAAATGAAATATTGACGATCCTCCAAAAGTGTCACGACAAGTACCCTTCAGGAGGTCCACCCAATACAGTTGGGTAAATCAGTAGTAGTAGGCGCCTAAACACGTGGTACCTTTTAATATTTGGAAGCGAGTGATGCGGTCAACCTGTGCAGACACTTCACGTCGATGACAAATTCATCCAATTACATCACATTTCGGTAATCGTCACTGTCAACCCACTAAACGATCTCGATGCACCGATCAAACGTCACGTGTATGACACGCCAATTACACCGTCGAACGACACCAAAAGGAAAACATCACGAACGATACTCGAGATTTCTCGCCCCTATTTGCGGCCTTATCGTCGGCGCGATTAGGTCGACTTCCGGCCGATTAGCATTTTACGCCTCGTCCACCGATAAGAGTCACTGAACCAGACACCTGGCGTTCGATCACTTCGCGATAACGGAGCGGGGGAGCGCGTGGGAATTTCGCTCGCCGATTTTCGGATCGATTTCGTAGCCGGACGATTTATCAGAGCTTATTTCCGAACCAGACGATCCGCCGCTAGTCGCGTCCACGACCCGAGTAAATGACGTTAGGTTAGGGGATAGAGAGTGGAGTGTATAGTGACGAACAGCTGGGCACGGCCGGCCAGCTATGCGCCATCACTGCCTGTATGCCTTCATCTCTCTCTCTCTCTCTCTCTCTCTCTCTGTTCCACCAGCCTCCCACCAATGTCCGTCTCTCTCTCTCTCTCTCTCTTTTCTTCTCGATCTCCCCTCTCCTTCTTCGGCTGTCTTCCTACGACTCGTCCTGACGCTTTCTTCCGTCCTTTCGCTCTTTACCTAATGCCTTCTTCTCTTTTTACCGTTCGTGTTTTTTTTTCACCTACGCCTCCTCTGCAGTTTCTTCTTTTTTTTTTTTACGAGCTGGGGTATTTATTAGCTTCTTTGTCACCGCTGGCTGGTGTTGTAACTTTATTATGTAGTTCTCGCGAATCCTTTGTGTCCGCAATCTTTTGACCCCTCGGCCATCTGTTTTTATTCGATTTTGCTTCGATTTCGAAGCTCGCCGGCGTCTCTCCTGCCTTTTGGTGGTAGGTGGTCTTCTCTACGGTGGACTTTGTTTTTTTTTTTTTTTTGTTGTTTTGTTTTGGTCTGTCTTTTGAACCGGATCCGCCGAGTCTTTAATCAACGATTGTTATTTTTCATTTCGATGCGTTTCGTATTTCGATGCGTTTTGCATGTCGGTGTGTTTCTTTTTCGCGTGCAATTGTAACCGCACGAGTGTCTGGAACCTGGCTGGCGGGAGGAATAGAGGCGAAAAGGGCAATTTCGCGAGGTGGTTGGTCTCTTTGGAGTCTTCTCGGCTTTCAGACGTTTTTATTCCCTATCAATTAGACAGATGTTACACGCTTTATCTTTTCAGCCATCGGCTGCGGTGACGTCGATTTTTTATTATGGCGCGCCGTGGCTCGGACGTTTCCTTCGCTTCGGTCGTTTCCGGTTTCTTACGATATTTTCTTTTCGTGATTTGATCCATTTAACGAGTATATATTGGTTCATTTGCTTGCTTTTCTTCGAAACATCTACTCTTTAAATTTCATTGAGTGAAATTTGAGCCACTTTTTTAAAAGAGTGAATTTTCATAATAATAATAATAACAAAGTATATAATAATAAGTGGAATTCACATGTTTTATAATGATGGTCAATTTTTCAAGTATTGAAATGGTTATTGGACCAATCATATGTATACACTATACAAGTGATAAAATCATTTCTATGATATATATATATATATATTTGGTACAAATTAATAAACTGCAATTGATGTGTCGAACAAAAATTCATTTATATCAATCTCGTACATAAAATTTGATGAAAACATATGTCATTAAAAATATCACAGATTATTTGTCATTCCCAGCAAATGACACTTCGGCGGTCATGTTATAGAAAAGTTAATGGACCTGTACAAAAAGTCATTATTATTGGAAAATTAGAGAAGGGAAATCGGAAGTGGTTAAGAAAATAGGCATAAAATCCCACATAAAGAAGTTTCCGAAAAAGTAATAGATATTACATGTACTGTACCATTTCCGTTTTGCTTTTTCAGCCTCGGACCATATTTTCTTACGAGTAAGTATTTTGACGTTGATTTATTTCCTTTACAGCAGACACCTCTCATTAGGAATGACGGATCCATTCATAAATATTAACCTTCTTCCATATCGATCTAAATCGTCACCACCATTATAGTTTCCTTTCTAACGTCGTAAAATAATTATCAATGTGCAGGCAAAGCCAACTTTCAATCAGAACGTGATATCATCAATTACAAATAATCGTCTACTGTTTCCAATAGTGTATATATATGCAATTTATGAAAAATCGTTGATGAAATATTAATTTTCAATTGTCTTTTCAATAATAGGAAGCCTTCGAAGTAATTAAAACGAATGAATGTTTGGAATAATATAATGTAACTGTATATAGTTATAGTACAAAAACAGTGATGTTAATACCACGAAGAAATCTTATTATTGCATTAATATAATACAAAAATTTGTTTCAACTATTGCTTCCATACTAAATAAACGAAAAACTTGTCAAAACCCATTCTACATATTTTTTTTTAATCAAAATGACGAATATCAGTAGTATTGTAGAATGAAATATATACATTTTTTAGGCGACAAAGATCGTATTGTTGAAGCGACAATGCCGTGATCTTATTTAAGCAACAATGCGCGCTTGATGGAAGTCAAATACGACTTAAAAATCACCTTCTATTATGTTTCCATTAAAAAAACGGTACGTGAAGGTGTCCTCTTTAAAACCCACTTTGACGAAATTCTAAGATTGAACTGTTTTTGCCATCGTATAATTCACCCTCAAACTCGTAGAACCAGTTGCGGACAGAACTCGAATACAATCAACGATCTGGTATCCACCTACGTTGGAAACTTTAACCCACCTGGGTTTATTTAAAATATATAATAAAACAGTGATGAATATAGTATCATGACGATTAAAAATGTAGACGAGTGGTAACGAAATAAGCTTTCTCTCGTAATTATAACATCTGTAAATGAATATCAGAACTCGCTTTACAAATATATATATAAGACATTCATTTTTTTATCATGAGTAAATTGAATAATTTTGACTTTATCAGTGTTTATTCAATTTTTAATATTACTTCATAAAAGTATATATATCTGTTTTTTAACTATTTATATATATTATTTTCATTCGTCAATGATTTGTCGTAAATCGCATATAGAATTTGAAACAATAGTAGAGGATTAAATAATTGATGATGTCACGTTCTGATTCAAAGTTCGATTTTCCTGCACATTTATATATATGCTTGTATATATATATGTATATGCTTGTGAAAAAATCTAGAACATAAATTGATATATATATATATATATATATATTTTTTTTTTTACAATTGTTTACGACACTGTCTTATTTTATCAACCATACTAAATCCACGTCTAACCCGGAGGTGTTCGTCGATATTAACGTTGATTGAAGATCTCCACCTGGTGCAACTCTTTGATTTTCTCTTTTCATCTTGTTCCCCGCATACGTCATCTCCACCTGCTCCCCATCATCCAACATCCGATTCGATTATTTATACATCGGTATTATTCTTCATTTCCTTTCTGCACTCTTCTCCGCGTATGTTTCCACTTGTGGCTTCTTTTGTTTATCTCTATATGTTTACACGTTAATTAGCTCTTGTAATTTTCTGCAATTCTTCATCGTCCCTCATTACACATATGACACATTTGCGTTCTAATCTTTCTCTCCATCCTTTATGCCTTTACGACTCATTGCTCTTCAATTTCCAATTTGGAATTATTTCAAGTGGTTATCGATTTTTTTAAATCTCACAAAAATAAAATTAGAGAATAAAAAAAGTAAATGTACATTTGAATATACTTATAGTAGCGAGTAAATATACATTTAATTGAATTAAGACATTTTTTTCTTAATTCAAGTAAGTATTTACATGCCTGCTGCTATGCGAGTAAATATTTACTTCTAGAAAATAGAAAGTTTTTTTCAATGTAAAAATTAACGAAAATGAAAAATACAAAAATTATAAAAAGTAATTGAATAACAAAAAATAAGAAAGTAAATGAACAATATGTTATCGGTTAAAATTAAATAATAATATGGTCATTCAATTTTTTCACCATTAAGTTAATAATTATCACTTGCACTTATCATTTTATCACGTCAATTCAATTTCTGTTTCTTATTTGAAGAAAAATTAACAATATTTTTTCATTTCAAACATTTTTAAACCTATATATAATTACGATTTTATTTCAAAACACTTTCCATTTAAATTTTCGAATGTGCATTTAAGGAATGAAAACGAAGCCTCCGAGTCTTTTGAAGCATATGGACAGTTATTCCAACATTGTCTCACAATGCTCGAAATTCACCGAAAAACGTCGATGTTTCGTTTTTATTGCAACTGTACACGGTCAAAGTGGCTTCTTTTAAAATTTGCCTCTTCCCGCATTGAAATGTATAGGATCAAGTCCCTGTATATAATCACCGAAGACGACATGCAGCTTCTCGCTTGCTACGCGTAATAAAATCTCTCTTTTTACAAGAATAGGCGTGCGCTTGTAAAAAATTATTGTTACCTTGTAATAAAATTCGTTGGTTCCGATATTCTCGCGTCTAATGAGATTTCTATTCTGTTCTATTTAATTTTCTTTCGTTTGTAATACGAGCATCTTATTTTGTCCTGATTTATTTGTTCTTTTCTTTTTTTGTAGAGTAAATATACCGTATTATATTTCAATTTCATTATATGTTTTTATTCATTTTATACTCGATTATCTACATGTAGAAATTGAGCTGTTTATCTCGGGTGTTCCTTTCAGTTTTAAAGGAGTAGAAATTTAGAATTTAGTTTAGACATAATAGGACAGTATATATGAAAATGAATTATATAAAATAATATAATAATTTAATAATTCTAATAATTTCATTCATTTAAATAATTATATATACATTGAATGAAATATAGCAATAAAAATAAACATAAATATAAATATAAATAAAACAATACAATATAATGTAATAAAAATTAAACATTAAAAATGACATAACAATCTGATCAGATTCATTTTACTTTGTTTTGTTGCAAACAAAAATAAATAAATGAATAAATGAAAAAAAAGAAAGAAAGACGAAAGAATACAAAATTATATATCGAGGTATAAAAATACAATTATACTACAAATAATTATATTCATTTTTTTATTAATTAATTATTCTACAAATTGGTAAAATACCTATTCCTTTCAGCGCGTGGATCTCCGTAATTTTAAAAACGCAATTAGGCGACGATATTGTTCTTTTTTATTTTTGTTGTATTTCTGTAATATATTTTCTATCTGTTTCATTCTGATTTATTTAAATTATTCCATTGGCCCGTATATATTGTAAAATAACATAAAATAGAAAACTTATAATTAAAAATTTCAAAAAATGCATGATACGGCAAACAAGTTGTATTATTAATGACGCGATAATAAGTTTGATAATATATAGGTATAATAAAAAATATTAATATTAAAAAAAAGTCGACAATTGAAAGTACCAATTTCGACGTAACTATAATTGTGAATATAATTAAACATTATTAAATTTTGTATATAATTTTTTACGAAATTAATTTGATTAATTTAGTTAATTTGTTTGAAAATAATTGTTTTTTTAATATAACTATTATATGATTTAAAAAAGTAAAAATTATTTAAATTATCGAAATTATTTATAACTATGATTTATTTATTTTCAATATTTAATATATATTTATAAGAAACAAATAAATATATATATATTGCATAATTCAGGAAATATTTAAAAACGTAGAAACCGGAATGAAGTGAAAAAGAAACAATCAAACAAAACTTACGTAAACTTGATATTATTGCTGTTACGCAACTTATGTAACTGATGAAAAACAGTTGTAATCTAGAATAAATTTCAAATATCTTTTCCGAATTCATTCATTAAAATCTTAGTTTGATGAATGAACTACTATAGAAATCCCGTTTGAATAAATCACCGAATTGTGTAGTTTTAATGTATACTGACCACTTTATTTGCTTAAAGACATGTTAAAATTTCAAAGCACTCGATATGTTACATAAAATTCGGATTTGATTTTTACTTTGTTTGCCTACTCGAAAAGCAAATATGAGAAGAGAAGGAAATAAACATAATCAAGAATTGGTTAAGTTCATCATGAAAAGGTGTACTCCATCAAAAGTCATTCATCAAAGTATAACTATCGTTTTTAATGGGAATAGTATAAAAAGTGTCAAAAATAGTAAAAACGGAATGACAACTTGTATTTTGAACGGCATAAAATTTACAAATAATTATTTACATTTTGTACATAATACATGTATAGTACTGAAACGTAGCAATACTTAGATATAAGGATATATTTACGTTGAGTTTGAAAAATATGTATCAAAACTTTTCAATCCTAATCGTAATATTTCTCCTCTGCAATTTACGTCCTTCTGAAAAATGAATTCCGTGATAGTCACAATTATGCAAGATAACTGTTATAGCACACGCTGACAGAAAAATATAGATATACATAGATATATAGATAGATAGATAGATAGCGAGAGAGAGATGAAAAAATAGAAGGAAAATGGCAGTGTTAAATCAATAAATTTTCGAATGATTCAATAACACGATCGTCGCTAACTTAATATAAAGCTTCTATTGAGGAATATTAAATCACTTCTAACGATATATGATTTTTTTTTTTTTGTAAGCGGTAGTTTATATACATTCATAATGTAAGAACTGAACGCCATAAAAACGTAAATTTACATATCAATACAAATTTAAAAATTTTTTACTCTCTTATCAAAAAGAAATCGTATGAACTTATGTTAAGTAATAAATATTATGTTTTAAATATTTTTATATTTATAACTTTTATATAACTTGCATGTAATAATTACATATTTAATTAAAATGCTGAAGAGGGTCTTAATGAAGACTAATATATCAACTTTCTTTGGTTATTTGTGATATAACACCGATTTATTGTATGATATCAATACCGAATAACTTTTCTTATACTTATTAGTAATCTATCTCAACACTTCTGAATAATTTTTGCAATCATTATACATTTTACAATTATTATTAAATGAAGTCCCTATATAAAACTACTTTTAAATCATGCGTTCAGATTCTAGGGATGATAACCAAAGATATTGTTGGTAAAAATATTTCTGCAGAAAAACGTACAATATTTTTTTTTTACTTAAAAATATTGTATGTTATTTTGAAATTTTTAATTTTTTTGCTTCAAGTCCGCCATATATTGTAACCGCCATCTTGAAGTTCTTAATTTTGACTTCAGATTTTATATTAGCGACCACGAAATCATAAGAATAGAAGATAAAAACAGTTTGATATCATTTCCACTTTAATTGAAGGGTTTATAAAAAAAAAAAAAAAAAAAAACAATAATATATCATTAAACAGATATAAAGAAAAATTTACATTTCATTTTTATAATAAAACAATGAAAAATTGTAGACATGATATAATGGTTCGCAATCGTTGATTTGTACAAAATAAAAAAATAAATAAATAAAACTGAAAAACATTGATTTTAAAGGCAAAAAGAGTCGGTAGATCTAAGGAACAAATTTTTAAATTGAGACAAATGGAGCTTAATAAATTTCAATCAAATACTTTTAAATTACAGAAAATAGAAGTAAGGTAAAATGAAAACCCAAAATAAAATCGTCAAAATATTATTGTTTACAAATATCCATCAAAAGAAGTGTATAGAAAATGATAACAGTGCAGAAAATGTTGCCAAATAAGCAATGTCGAAAGATAAAACTAAAAGAAAACTAAAAAAAAAAAAAAAAAATAGAAAAGAGAAATAATTTGTAAGAAATTGTTGATTCGATATTATCTAATGTTGCCATAATATTTCGAATTGAAGATAAAACGGTGAAAAGCTAACGAGATTAAAAAATCGAATCTTTAGTCATGCATTTATCAACTGTTGTATGAAACAAAAGTGATAGAAATCTCCAATTATCAAATCTACAAACGATTACATATATTTAATAATAGAAATATTATTTTCACAATAATACAAAAGTAAAATTGTAAAATTTTCTTTGAAATGAACACAAACGTAAAATTTTTCAAGACAACTGATTTTAATGTTCGTCAAAAGGTTGAAAATAGACCTGGTAGTAGACAAGGTGCTTTTTGTGAAACGTTTCCTTCCTCCATTTGTGCCGAAACCTCATCTACAATTGTTATTATATATATATATATATAGCGTACAAAGACACACATTTAATTAAGAAATTAAATCTCTTTTTGATGATGCGTCGCTTTCACTCGTGGATTCGTTTCGTTTTGCATTGTTTCGCATTTCTCGGCGAAATTCATCAGGTAAAGTATGTAATTTGTACATCGTATTAGCTGTCTAACGAGTCGGACGTGTTTTCAGTCGTTCTATCATATGCGAATGTTAATAACTGTAAATAAGTTCTCCTTTAAAGTTATTTTAAG
>JAPYZR010006646.1:0-14199 GCA_030522945.1 Trichopria nigra
GACTTGCAGGACACTTTTTAGGTCGAAAAGTAGTAAATTTTACTTAATTAGGGCATTTTAACTTTGGCTTGGTCGGGATGACTAAAATTGCTGCTTGGGATATCCTATAGTGAGCGGAAATCCTCATTGTGATATACACACATTAAACTCTCGTTGAATAAAAGACCAATTCGAACGTTGTCAATTTAATCAATCCAACGTTGTAGTCAGTGATAAATGTACCTATGTGGACAAATTCACGAAACTTTTAGTTTTCGTTATTCAGTAACACTATAAAGCAAACAAATGTGAATTTTTATGAAAAATGTGTTTTTATGAATTGTTTGTTTGTCGTATCGATATAAAGCACACGAATTCGGGAAACGACTGTTCAGTTTTGATATGTTTTGGAAATACTTTGAAAATACCTGAAAATATTTTTTGGAATACTAGAAACAAATATCGATGTTGGTTTTAGAATATCTGAAGCAAAGGGATCCACACCTGGAATCGAAACGTAGCATTTTAATTATTTTTCATTTAGTATAATGACTGATTGATTAATTTATTCTTATTTCTTTAGATCTGAAGCAAAGACTTTGATTACATTCCTCTACTTCTATTTAGCGTATAGAAGAAAAGAATTTTTATGTATAGAACAAAAAGTATTTTTCGAGGTAGCATCACCATTTTTCATCTCGGCGTCTATCAAGCTCTATCTTTCTTAATTAGTCTGCGTTACTTTTTCTAAGTGTCAATTTTTGTTGAGCTGAAGAGGATCTCGAAGGCGCCGCATCGTCGAGATCGAAAAACAAATTAAACCGACCTAGAAATGTAACCGTAGAAAAGTTTTCGTTCGGTAAGCGTTTTAATTGTCGATGAAATATTAAACGCGTGACTGATTATTATTAATAGGACAGTTTGGAAATACTTTTATCTTAACTAAAACGTTGAACTTAAATCTATTTGTATGTATCTGTAATTTGTTTGTGAAGGCTTTTTTTTAAACGAAATTTACAAGGTGATCCCCCACCCAAAATATTTTGAAAAGTAAATGTTTTAGAGGAAAATGTTTCCAACAAAAGTTTAAGGATTTTTCCCTCTGGCTATTTAATGGTACAAATTATAAGTAGAAATTATTCTAATTTCACCTTAAACATGACCTTGAAGGTTATTTGAAGGTCAAGTTAATTTTTTTAAATGGGAATCACTATTTTTGACACCGGATTGGGAAAGGGCGAGAAATTTTACGTCCAAAACGATATTTATCCGATATTTTCAAAAAGGTCATGGGAAGGTCTAATGAAGGTGAAATTTCTGAAAATTGTTGAATAACCTTAAAAATCAAGTCCAATATCAAGGTTGCCGGTACCAGAATGTTGCTCTCTCTATCTCTGACATCTTTCTTCCAAAACATTTTGATGTTTCCCACCTCTATGCCGAGCTAACATCCATAATTTCACAATTTTCGCAAATTTTACCTTCATCCGACCTTGCCATGACCTTGTTGAAAATATCGTATAAATCTCGTTTTGAACGCAAAATTTCCCGCTCTTTCCGAATCCGGTATCAAAAATAGTGGTTCCCATTTTAAAAAATGAACTTGACTTTGAAATAACCTTCAAGGTCGTGTTCAAGGTAAAATAGAATGGTACCATTAAATAGCCAGGGAAAAATCCTTAAACTTTTATTGGAAACATTTTCCTTTAAAACATTTACTTTTCAAAATATTTCGGGTGGGGGATTAAAATGGGACACCCTGTATAGCGATTTACAAATTAGATTTGTTTTCACCGTTACGTCAAGCTACTTTTGGATATATTTTTTCATAATATATTTCTAAAAAAGTTTCTGTTGAAAAAATGAAATCAAGTGACATTATATATGAGCTTCACCCAATGGTTCTTATGCCAATACTAGTAATCTAAGCAGCGGACCTCTGTTCACTGAGTATACGCAGTTCCTGATGAGAGGTGCCGTAATTATTCTAAATGATTATAATTATTATAATAGCATATATATATATATCATATAATCGCATTTGCAGTTATACATTATTATAACGAATTATCACGCGGTACAACAGGAAAGTTCCATTAAGCGCTTTTTTTATTCATTCTACATCGTTAATTATTTTTTATTCATTGCAAAAAAAAAAAAAAAAATTGGACAGCTTGTAATACCGAGTTTCGAAAATAATTACGATAATAATTAACATTAAAAAATCCGGATGTAGAATTACGCCAATGGCACGTTCGAACTTGAGTTAACGAATGTAATTAAAACGTTACTGGAACTATATAAGAACCGTCGTTTACTGAATTTGGTACACGAACTATATGTACTTATCTCGAAGAAGTTTTAAAGAAATTCGCTTTCGAAATTTGACTGGGATATTTTCGATAAATATTCTAGTATTAAAAACAACAACCGATTTTACGAACACGAAAATGAATAGGACTTTTCTCATTTAATTTCAAATTTAATTACACTCTACGTAGTCTTTTTTGATAACAATGCATAAAATCATTTTTTTAATGCATTGATATAAACAAGTATTCTCATTTTTATGAAATTCTATTTAATTTATTTCATTTATTTCATTGTTTTTAATTTTAATTTCTATCTGTTCTTCCCAATTTGTGACGAGTTAACAAATTTCCGTCAAAGTATGTCACCGAGTAGTTCAATTCAATTAATTTCTATCAATTTTTGTTGATTTCTAACATAATTTTTCTTTACAATAATTAAAGTCCTTGATGGTTATACTAATTCTTACATTATAATTACGTACGTAATTATTTTTTGTTGGAATTTTACTATTCTTATTGGTTATTTATATATATTTCTTTAAGACTTCGGTAATTCAAATTAGAAATTCCGATGGTTCTAGATTTGTTTCATTATTAAGAGATCGTTTGAAGCATCCTATTTTATAATGTATCATTATATATATATCATATTATAAATATGAATATATCTTTTATCACAATTATCCGCTTGATAATGGATAATTCTTACAAAATCAAGGGAGCCACTAAAATTTAAATGAAAAGCATACAATAAGCAGACAATGTACCATGAAGAATATGCGGTCTTGAAATCGGATAATATAGCAAGAAAAGCGAGAAATTGTCAGGATCTGGCGAAGAGCAACCAAAAAATATAGAGAGTTCAAAATAGACTGACAGGATAATTGAAAATGTGAATCACTATAATAGCTCCGGCCGAGATAACGAATAAGAGTAAAGATCCGACGGTAGTCGATAAAAGAGCCGATAACGCAATGAATGATGAGAGATAAAGAGGAAAGAAGAGTATGACCAATGACGTAACGAGATTGCAATCGCAAAAAGTTTTGGTGTTATAATTACTTTCATGCATCTCATTCGTGGGAGTCAATTTCGAAGAATTCTGCTTTATCAAGTGGATTAGTTACGATAAGAAATAAATTAACCGAGTATAATATAATTTTTCCCTACGTAATCTCTCAACTAAAATGTTTTCTTTTTTCATTATTGCTTAAAAAAGAAAAAATTAATGAATTAATTATCTTTCTATAGGCATTATTATTGCATTTATAATTAAAATCATGCTTTGAGCTATCTTTCAATGTATTCGTAAATGTCCCACTGTAAATATTTACTATATATATATATATATATTCATTACATAATATTTCATGTGCAATAAACGTTTTTCAAGGGATTGCAGTTGCATTTCAGTCATACCTCCTAGTTAATGCAACGACAAGATTGTGAGATACTTTTAATTTAATCGCAATTCAATGTTGAATGAAGTGTGCCAGTTGATTGTTAATTAATTGTTAGCAAAATACATGAATAGATCGAAATACACTACATAACAAAATGTAATGACGGAAATTTGGAACTGCATCGATTATTAAAGAAAAATCTCTTTAGGTTATAGAATATGAAGTTACATTGCACGCGTCATGTGTATATTGAATATTTTATTAACGTCAAAATAATCGTAGAATCCTAAATGTATTGTTAAAGTTTCGTAAAAATGCAATTGGTGATTTTAATGTGATGAAATATTCATATTATAATGCGTATGAATTTAACCGCGCCGCAATGTTGACGTTGAAATTAGTGAACGAAATTTTTAATTCACTTTCTTGCTTGCACTTTGCGAAATAAAATCGTATTTATTTAGTTCAATAATCGACATGAAACAAGTATTAAATTGACATTTGGCTGTAAATTTTCAAGAATGTTAAACCGCTATAGGATTTAAATATATATTGACATCAATATGACGGATAATTCCCCGTTGGCATCAATGCATTTCATTTGGCGTGTACGTCGATTTCTTTCGATTATTTTGTCAAGCACAACAATGTACGTTGTTTTACATTGGAATACGTATATAGTTTTGGGTAATTTAAAAAATGTTTAATATGCCATCATTGTTTGCGAACCAGTGAATAATTGCATAAGGAACCTCTGCAGAAATCCATTGTTTGTTATCCGCATGTATACGAAAAACGCAGTTAACAAAAATTTCATTTGTGGTGCATTAATTTCAGCAATACGGTTCTTGCCTGAAATAAAATTTTAATTCGAGGGTCCTACACGAGTTTTCAAACTTTTTTAATTTCTCAATAACTCAATATTTCGTTCGCATACATAAGTACCGTATGCCGGCCTATCGCACTTTAACGTGTCGCTTTAACTTCAGAACGAATCGTTCAATTATTTTAAATGTAATTCTACGGGTTTTAACGTTTAAAATTAACGATGCTTTTTTTTTTTTTTTTTTTTTTTTTTTTTTTTTTTTTTTTTTTTTTTTTTTTTTTTTTTTTTTTTTTTTTTTTTTTTTTTTTTTTTTTTTTCCTTTTTCGTTTTTTTTTTTCCGCAAACATTAAAGCATCGTGGTGTGAAAATACGAAATATGTAGGTGCGTTATTAACGAGACGATTAACAATTGATTTAAAAAATGTGCGAGTGAATTTTCAATATAATCGTACTGAATATTAATTAATATTATTATATTAATTTTACTTTTGCTATTATTCGTATTTGCAATAGAATTGGAGAAAAAGTGATAAAAATATTAACACTAATCACTACAGATAGTTTGTTAGTAAATATTAAGTGATTTAATTAGTAACAACACATATATTTTATCAAAAAATGTTGACTACTTAAATTTTAATGATAATTATAGTTGCACTACTATATATTTATATGTATACGTATATATACTATATATACTATATATTTATATGAATACTTAGACAATTCAGATATATATATATAATATTAAAGTTACAGGAGAAATGAACAATGTTAGAAAGAAATGGATAAATTTCTATACTTGGGTAAATGTATATGAAATTTCATGATATTTTTGAAAATGTAATTTAGATGTATAACCGTCATGTCACAAATAATCATAATTGGCTCTGTTTTACAATATCAAATTAGCCACAATTGATGTTCAAAATCAGTAATATTCGGTGATTATCCGGTCAATCCACCAGCTTATGAATTTTTCTGTAAGAATGGATCTGACTGTATAGAAACATTCGAAATTTGGTCACAATTAATTTAGAGCGCCCATGATAATGATGCGTTCGATTTTACTATTTGATGCTTGAAAAGTATTCGTATTTCTCGCTAAATAGTGAAAATCGTCGCTCTAAATCTCGTAAAGTGGGATATTACTCCGAGTTCCACTCTCGCTAAAAGAAATACGTGCTAAATTGCATGGAATTATATACCTCCTTATCGGGAGAATGTTTTAAGCACTTCTATTTTCAAAAACCGCACATTTTCTCAAGTTTTCTTTATAGGACTCTATGTATTCTTTACAGTTAATAATAATAATAATAATTTTAAAAAATACATTAAAATTGACGTCCATTAAAAATGCAAAAATTATACAAAATCAAATTTATAATTTTAATAAAACGTGTATGTATAATAATCATTTATTTTTTAATTTTCAATTACAAAAATATAATAACATCTAAAAAAATATTACAATAACGGGTCATTAGAAAAATCTAATTAGTCGTTATATAATGTTGCTAGAGTTGAAAACGTTGGAGTCCAACGTTTCGAGTTTCAGCATAGTGAAATCTATCAATAATGTAAAATTTGAATATTAAATTTTATTCAAATGTTATTAAAAAAATTCTATAATTGATAAATCCATACGTGCATTGTAAACATAATTTTAGGATGGTTTTTGGGAATCTCTAAAAAAACGTACAATAACCAGCTGTCCTTATTTGAACCGATAACAGAAATCATTAAAAGTTGGCAACAAGCAGGTCAAAGCCAAAAAAAAAACACGAAATATATATATGAAAAAGGTCGACACTTTCGTTAAAGGCCAGAGGTCGTTATCTATCGACCTTTAATTTTTTTCGCGCCTTTGGTAACATTTTCATTTCCGCATAAAAGATCCGCTTTAAAGGGATGAAAGGATCATCCATCAATCGCGATTGGAAAATGCAGCCCAGAAAGGTAACTAAAATTGACGAACAGTTATCGATGTTTGCTCGAAATATAACGACCATGCACGTTAATAAATATACGTCTGTTTTAAAATGATAAGGTCAAAGTTGAAATATGTTTTTTCCCGTGAAATAGTATCTTTTATAAAACTCCATACAATATTGAATTTTATAGGAGAGAAAAAAAAAAGTAAAAATGAGAAGTTGATAAATTCCCCGTCCCATTTGCACTGGAAACGCGTCTGTTCTTGTGAATAAGGCGGGATAGTATAATCTGTTTGAACCTTCCTCCAGTGAGGCGGATTATAATTTTGTGTCAAGGGCGCAAAATAAAGCATTACAATCGTGGACTAATCCGAGTCGTATTTCTAAATGGGAATACATGAAATTCACTTACTTTGATTAGCTACTTTAAAATTCGCTTTTTGTTCAGGACGACGATAACGGTATATATATGTGTTGTGAACACGAAACGTGTGTTTGTATGTAGCTTCAATTAAAGAAAATAGCTTGAAGTAATTACATTTTACGGCTATTTCCATGTATTTCTTTGTATTTTAAAATTTGTGTTAATTGTGAATTAAAAAACAAAAACCGCCTGAATCTCATGGCCTGTTCTTTCGTTCCTTGTTTGCTACAGAACCTGGTTTAGAAAATTTCTTTCTACAATCCTAAAATATGATTTTTTCAAGAAAGTAAATGGACATTGAGCTTTCAATGAAAAGAGTAGAAAGATCGCATATTATCTCCTCATACTATAAAGATTTAAAAATAATGACAAAATAAGCCTGGTTGACAAAAAAGGTCGAAATGGAATGGACCAACTATAGACGCATTTTACCAGCGACGGTTCAAAAGCGTCGATCCGAAACGCGGCCTCGCGCCGCAACATAGCACCCCTGATTGACGGGTACGGCCCTGACGGGCGAATCGCGTGTCCCACAGGACCATGAATCGGCAGTACGCGCGATTCTTCCTTCATAATTTCCATTTTTAACGATAAATATATTCCGAGGCCTTGATTTATCGATAAAGTGGCAGCATCATTCTTCTTTTTCTTGCCATGCTGTGAAAGCTTTATTCATCTCTCTCTCACTCACTCTCTCTCACTCGTTTTCCATGTACTATGTCGCATTCCCTTTGGATCTCGCACTCTCTCTCTCTCTATTTTGGCTTGACGAGCGTGTTTCGCATTTTTCGAAATTACTGGCATTTTTCAACATCGAACGATGCCTTACAAAATTTATTCCTCGCGAAGAAAAATGTTCCCATTATGTGCGGTGTGCAGGCCAAAGTCAACTTGAGTTATTGTCCGGGGGGAATCTGCGGTATGCGCTTTCGATTTAAGGATTTTACACGAAGGGGTGAAATAGCTTCCCTGTCGGTCAGCGAGCGTGTAATGTATCCTCAGTAAGGTGACTTGCTTCACAAGCCCGGAGGAATGCAGCCAAGAAATGAGTATAACCATCCTCCTCGAAGTAATTGAAATTTAGTATATAACTATAATTTGGTTACGTCTGATGATTTCCATTATCTGGAAGTATGTAAGCAGTAAGTCTACGTTGTTTCGTTGTTGATAGCGATACGTCACTAATAGAAAGTTTCTTTTCGTGAAAACTGAATCTACATAATTTTGAAAAGTATTTATTAGCTGTCTGATTTCTCGGTCCATTGTATGGAGTTTTATTTATATTCTTGAGCGTTTTTCTTGCGGTAATGCTCTCTGTTGATTTTTACGATTAATACCGTTTTCCCCTCTCTAAAATAGATTTTTGTTCATTTCTCCGTCTGGCATTTCAGAATGCCTGGAGGAAACGGAATAGGCATGTACAGACAGATTTGTTGTCGAAAACTTTTATGCTTCAACAAAAATTTGCCTTTTATTGCTAGAAAACGATATTGTGTCAATGTGTGTACAGATCAATATGTTTACAGAGATTGAAGGGTGAACCGAGTCAAAAAATTAAATAAGTGAAATTGTGACATGATCTTTAACTAATAAATTCAAGAATTCCATTGTGGCTTTTACAAATTGGGCTTTCTCAAGCACAATATGTTTCATTTTTTGTGCCGAAATGAAAATTTCTATCTCTTATTGATAGCAAAATCGATTGAATGACAGAAACGTCAAATAAAAGTTGATATATTATTCGATTTAAATCCATATCGTATGAATTTATTACTTCTCTAAAAATGATGTAATTCGTAAATCCCATCGAGAACACGATAACAGTCTTTCAGTCGACTTTCATAAATTCCATTGGAAATAAATTCTATATTAATATTTTTGTACATTAATCATATTTCTGACCGATACATATTTATTCTGTGTATTATAATTCGCATTACTTTAATGACTTTTATGAGAACGAAATTCGAAACTCGTTGGGATCTTACATCTCATACAAACGCGTACTTTTCGAAGTGATTGGCAGTTTTATTCAGAGGCACCTCTTCTACCATGAACATAACTGACAGTGAAATATGCAAGAAATGCAAAGCTGATTTTGTTCATTTATAAGTGGATTGCAACCAATCGCAATTATTGAATTTCCGTTTATTATACAGCAATGTTGATCGTACCAGGTGGATGGATAATTTTTATTGAGTTATTGTCATTTGTCACAACTGTCACGGCCTGTTGAAGAATTGAACGGACGAAGAATTGTTAATTGAAATTAATTTAGAATTAAAAAAGATCAATTAAAAAATCCGGAGGAGATGTTTTTCTCGATTCGGTCACGAAGGCCAGGAAGGGAGGCGGTCGGGTCTGGTTCAGAACAAAATAAATTATTTTATTATAATTTTATTTTTATATTTTTATTTACATTTTTATTCTATTTCTTTTTTTTACAACAATTGTTTGAGTGGGACGAACTCGCCATTTTGAATTTTCAAAATCTAAGATCAGATAAGTAGGCTGCGACCTCGAAAAAACCCGAGTATCCAGTTTCAGCTCGATCAAGTAACTTTGCAAAATTTGGTCTGCCATCTTGGATCCGCCATTTTGAATATTCAAAATCTAATATCAGATTCGTAATCAGCGACCCCGAAAACCTCCGAGTAACAAATTGATATAGATTTATCCATGTGAATCAGTTACTCTCTTTTTTAAAACTTTTTAAAACTTTTTAAAAAAGAAATCAATTCCATTAATTTAAAAAGATTAGTCTTGGGTGAAAAATGTATATGCTTACTAAATCTTTCAATTTATACTATGTGCAAAACTGAGAATTTTATCGCATTTGGTTCTAATTTTGTAAAATCAGTTACCTGCAATTCTTTTTTGATGTTTTCTTTGAAACTCCATATTTTCTTATGCTTTGATGTGCGCAGTAATGAACCACGAAAAATGTAATCATTGACTAAATTTCAAGACAATTTTACGTTACTTGTTTCCGCAAACTATATTATCTATACAAAGAACAGATTGGTTTAGTGGTTCTGTAAAACAGGCCATTTACTTTATATCTTCGTTGCTTTCTATAAAGTTTTTGTTATATTAATGAAATTTTATTCATGAAAAGTCTTATATATTCCTAACGAGATAACAGGCAAATTTATTTCGAAACTACTTGCAAATTTTGCAAAATTATAAAATTACTTACTAATTATGTCGTTACCACTGGGCAAGAAAATTTTAGTTAAAATGAGTAAAATATTTTTTTCAGTGTTCAACAATTGAAAAGTTATACGTTATTAAAATATAAATAATTATTTTGACGAATCAAATAATTTATAGTAATTATTTATCATTTTAATTAATAATTAATTAATTATAATTATTAATAATAATATATTTTTATCAATATGCTGGTATATACTCTTCATTACCTCCGCCGAAAATTTCACGTATATATAATCGTGAAATATGAGGGATTTATATACCGCAGTGATAAAATAAGACTTGTGGCGAAAAGCGCTTTTCAATAAGCCGGGATCATAAGAATTCATACTTTTATTTTACTTTTATCGGTATAATTATCATTCCTGACCTGCCTCATGTAATAGACGTTAAGCATTTGATATGCGTTTGAGATGCCAAAGTGGAAGAATTTATGGTTATCCGCCATCGCGTGCGAATCCTGGCAGTTCTGGAGAAGCCGTAAAACTTTTATCGTCCGCCTGAGATTGCGGGACATACCATCGAAATGATTCGTACCCTTTACCAGCGTACGCCTTTAAGAAAACAATGCTTAATTTATTTTACTAACGATCCCCATTTTTCGTAGTCGAATGTACCTGGACAACTTTTCTTTTTTGAGAAAATTGCAGCTGGTTTCGAAAATTCGAAAAAGATCATCGACAATAGACCGCTAAAGCCATTATCACAATATTTTATTATGTACCGGGTGCGTGCAAAAGATTCGAAGATAGGAACGAAAAAAAAATTGTTTAAAACTTTACAACTGCTTTGAAAATTTTAAATGTAAAATAAAAAATAATACCTTATTAGCAGTCTTCAAACTATAAAAATAAATATTTACGTTTCGGTCCCGTTGATAGGAACGGAAAACATTAGGAAGGGAAGAACTTTGCTGAAGACGACTATAGTTTATATAAAGTGCATAGTTTATGCTTAACAATTTATTTTTATATGTTTTTGGATTTTACAGAATACACAATACTGACATATAAATGCAGTAGTAATCTTTCAAATTGAAAAGACAAATCAGTTTGGCCTCTAAATCATAAATATATAGTCTAATTATAATGAATTTAAAATAATTATATACAGTTGTATAAACGATAATATTTTTTTTTTCATTTATCGAAATGATTTAAAAACAGCATTACTATAATCTGGCAAATCTGAATCGGCTATTTCATTTCTATTAGCCGTCACGTGTTTACGGTTTAATTACTTCAGTTTCCCCTATATAGATATGAATACCATCTCTGCGTGGCAATGCCAGCTGTGGCATTACTATGCTCGTACGGTATACAATGCGAGATCCCAGCGATTTACTCCTTGTCGTAAAGATTACGCGACACCTGTACAATTTCCCGAAATTCTCGTATTTATGCGGATGGAAGGTGCGATTTCATATATAGTCAAAACTTTTGGACAATGCAGCGCATTCAAGATTCTAGGCATCACTAAGATAGAAATGAGACCCTGCAAATATTCCTCCTCTATCATAATACTTTTCAATAAAGTATATTTGTAAAAAAAAAAAAAAAATAAAAAAAAAATATTTAGGAATTTTGAATCAGACTTTTTATGTGTAAGAATGTCCAATTACTTCATTCAAAATTAAATGAGAACTATGCTCCCTGTATGCATACTGCATACAATATAATACAGGTGCAGTATATGCATACGGGCTAACATAACAGGATCATCTTCATCATTCGTTTACGGCTTACCATGCGAAGGTTTACCAAAATCGTTTGCTTTGTAAATATGTAACAACCCATTTCTATCAAATAACGTAATTTGATTTGATTTTTATAAATCTTCATATTATAAATATGTTGTATGTGCGTGCGTGTGCCTAAGTAATTTACTTTCAACAGCTGTACTAAAATTTGCAAATGTATATTTTACGAATGTCAATTTCACTTATATTTTCAAAAATGTCCAACAATATATTAATATGGAATTTCATAAAAAAAAAAAACTTAAAAATCACATAAACAATTACCACGATGCGATTTTCAATATGACGTATCCTCCAGACAATTAGCGACTACAATGAATCTGTCACATGTACAAATGGAACCACTTCAAAGGCGATTAAGCATCATAATCTTCACAGAGGTCAACATTAGCAAGTAGATTAAATTCCGTCTAAAAGTAAACATGTATGTAGGTACGAGCGTATGATATACCTATGTAGCACAAAAGCAGACACGCAAACAACCCGAGGAAACCACTCTCAGCCTTCAAGTTTAGACAATTTGGACAAAGGAAGAAAGTTAATAATTCGTACGGAACAGTAGAGCACGTATAAGGCTCTTATATGCTGGATACACGTATAATGTTCTTTGAAAATAATTCACGGAAATTACGGCCGGAATTTGTTTAGACGTCAATGAAATGAAATAATGTGCGTTTAAACAAATATGTTAATGTTATGAGCATTGTAGATTGTCAATAATCTCGTGCCGTCGATTTAGATTTGCTTGTGGTCGAGGAAATTCGTAATTATGCTTTCATGCGAATATTTTATGGAATTTTTAAATTATATATGAAATGTTATATTTGCTGGAAACTACACAAATTGAAGGCTGCAATTTTTAATAAATATTTCCCAAGAACTTATTATTCGTATAATGTAATTGAAAAATGAAATGTAAAGTGTTTGAAATTCAATATTAATATTATGTATATTATATCAGAAATACGAGTCTATAAATTTTTGAAATGTAAATTAGGTTTTTTATTATGACTTTCACTCATTCTAAATTGAAATTTTACTCTTTTGAAAATGGAAGAATGAAAAATTGTATTTCTGAATGTGTAAACATTTCCGGGTGAAAAATCATTCGTGAAAGGGTGAAGCGTGAATGACGGCCTAATGAAAATGTGATTAAATTTTAAAAATTGGATTATTTTAGTAATTAGAAAATAATTACTGGAATATTCGAGTTCATCAGATATTGTAAACTTTAAAGGTGTTTTTTTTTTTTTTTAATTAATTGCAAGTTGCAGTGATTTTCCAAAAAAGGGTGCAAAGTAATTTAGCATCGATTCATGTTGTGCATTTCTATTTATTTCAATCGTGATATATCGACCAGTAATCATTTTTCCTTTTGAAAGCTTTATTCATTTTTATCAGTTTTGCTTTTCTTTTCATGTATTTTTCGTGATTTTTTTTTATAATTTCCGGTCATTTTCAATAATATTTCATCAAAGTTTTCTTGTCTTATAATTTTTGTTTTTGTTTTCAATTTATTTATTTCTATTTTCTTATGTTTGTCAACATTTTTTATTGGGTGAATGATATACTTTTGACAATTTAAACATTTTCCCATTTATTGTCATTCCATTCGAGAATATTCTTATTTAGAAATACATAAATTATTTATTTGATAATGTTTAATTATGAATGAAACTTTTTTCCTGAAGGCACAAATCAAAACTTTTGATTTTTCGAAAACCGATTTTTTACAACTTCATCGAATAAATGTTTGCAGTTCTTCATCCATAAGTATAACGTGAAATATAGAAAATTGATTACATTTTTTTTTTTTTTTTTTGATATTACATGATATTATCGTGCATGCAAATTGAAAATTTTCTCTCGCTGAAAATCTCTCTCTTGAAAAAATAAATTATTATTCGTTAAAATCTCATTATTTTTTATAACATATACTTGATTATGCGATAAGACCAATATTTCAATCATACAGCTTAAATAATTAATAAGATAGGATAAAGTTGATTTGGCCATTCTTGGTTCCATTAACTATTTATTGCTCCCAACGTTTCGACATCATATTCGATGTCCTCATCAGGGGTAACCTTAAACCATATTCACGAATTAAATAATTAAATTTTACCATAGTTTTAATACTTTTTAGAAGCCACTATTTCTTCTCTTCACCATAAAATATAAACATTCAAAACTAATGCAAGCTTTATCAAGTGTTTTCTTCCAAGATTCAATTCTCAATGCTGGAGCTAAATTACTTCGACCCGTAACCAAAGGTTGGGATCGAAGTATTGAATTTGGTCATCCGAAAAAAAAAAATGACACCTACTTTTTTCATGAAATCTCCAC
>JAPYZR010006650.1:0-22242 GCA_030522945.1 Trichopria nigra
ATGGTGAATTTAAACGTCATGCATCCGCTGAAATAATTAGTTTTTATTTGTAATGTTTTATCTATGAATATATTTTTATTATTAATGTTTAATTTTATTATATCATTATACATGAATTATTGTTTTAAATGTATATTTTTATGAGGGTCATTGGGCCCGTAAATAAATAAATAAATAAATAAATTAATTATATACACATAAATATTATATATAGAGAAATATTTGTAAATTACAATTTTATTTTTTATTTACTCAATTTCACATTATTTCGCTCGCAAATAAATAAAAAAAAATCGCATTGATCCCCGGGCAGTTGTTCAGGTATATCTTTACATAGTATCTAACTATACTGTTACAGTCTGTACAGAGTATGTTGCATATAGGTTTTCATTTTAATTCATGGTTAGTCTAATGGTTATATTGGTTTACTTGATAATTTTTGTTAATGGTATTTTCATTAATTATTCATTTTGTATTATTTATTTAATATATATAGAGAAAAGGTATTGAAATTAATACGAAGTTATTATAATTTCAATACATGTATATTAGGGTGGCCCTTATTTTGGATATGTTTTCAATTACGTGTCATGTCGGACACCGAACATACTTATTTCCGTGAAGGCAAATCCGTTCTCACCCCCACACTTTGTACCAAAAAACAAATATATAAAATTTCGAAATCTCAGTAAAAAATCCTGATTTTAGAGCGCATTTTATTCGTAGAACCATAGAGAGTATTCTAAATTTTATGGTATGAAATTTTAGGATGAGTTTGGGCAGAATTATGACGACACGAAGTAGAAATTTTAGATATTTTAACATTTTCGAGCCAAAAATTAGTGACGGTGAAATTGTAATAAGTCAGCCACAAAGAAATCTGATTCATTTTGCAAAAAAAAAAAGCATTTTGTTCGGAAAGAATTTGAGAAAGTTTTCCCACAGTTACAGACTTTCTCAGTTATTTTTTAAGAAACGACATCGAAAAAAATAATAAAAATAGTACGGTTCGCAATAGGTATGTATCCAGGCATCCGTAGTACGATAGCGCTATTTCTGCCGGATACGATTCGATACGTATACGGTTGGGAATACTTAATACAAGTAGACGTATACTTCACCCTGATCCGTCCCACAAACGATGTAAGGATACCTTAATAGAATTCCTAGTCGGGATATTACTGTTTTAGCAGAGTACTTTTTTAGGCATAATAAGAATTTGGCGCATTTTTTCACATAAAATGTGTTTTTGGGGGTCTCTGTAACACTAGTTAAAAAATTAATTAAACCTTCAATATCAAATATTTTGCGTTTTCTCGCGAAATTTTCGGTATAGACACTGTTAAATGGACGAATAATGTACATTGGATGTCCATTTTTGGTCCATGGACGAATGGACGTAAACTGGACCAATCATGGGCGTACATCGGACGTCCAGAGCTATTTGTGACGCCAATTAAAGAAAGAGCGAATTCAGCGTATAATCTACCATGAATTCAACAGGTATAATATAATTAGACTTGCACGTGAGATTGTAGATACCTAGTGATTAATATGAAAATCATGAATATGATAAATGCTGATGTTATCGATAATAATATGATGCGCTCATTATAGTGCGATGATGAAGATGTCAATAGTGATGTATGCAGTGGGGAATACGTCAATGATTGAGCTGATCTATTCACATACACTACTCAACCGTACATATACATAAATAAATTTACAACAACTGATCAGTACCATATCGAAGATGAACAGATATATGATAAATACATATTTCTTACATTAAGATAGAAGATGAAGCCCACTACAGTTAAATTATAAAATAAGGCATGGAGAGAATGAAGTGTCCAAAAGTTTATGGGATCTATCGATAAAGTTATTTTTACGAACTGTATGTACTCTTGCTAAATTTTTGGTCGAATATATACTTCATTCGCTCGATCGTTATTCATGCCATGTTAAAAAAAATCGAGTATAAGTTATTTCTACGAAATACGTTTTAGACACAATTGTCGGATTTTCCAAATTTCGATTTTTGAATTCACAACATTTATTTTAAATTCTTTACGAGAGTAAAAAATAGGACTTGAAAAACGGCATCGTACCAGGAATTAAAAAAAAAAAAAAAGATTTGAACGGGGCAAAGCAAATAGTACTTGAGCAGACATCAACGAAGCGTATCAGATTACCTTACTCGAAGTAAGCAGATTGAGAAATGATGTCACGCTACACCTGTAGCCCCTGTTCAGTGCCGATGCCATCTCTCTGTAATAGCAAAGCTCCATCCTCGTGTACATGAGCACAGCGAGCATTTGGATAGTCCTAAAGGCCGATCAGGTGATGCGGTAATTACAGTCGCGTATATATTGGCACACTGTACTTGGTACTTTCTACATGACCACGCTTCAACCCTTCCATGTCTACAAATTAACCTTTAGCAGAGTATGCCAAGCGCCCGCGAATATAGCTGCGACGTAAAGGTAATGCTACGGGGACGTAATGGGTCGTTTGCTCCTCGCTTCTCCGTCTGTGGCCGTCATTAAGCTCGATCTCATTTACGAATCAGTTCCTGGTTCATATCGGAATGCATTTCTCGGCTCACGTCGCCCTGTAAATGACTGTTTATGGATTGCCACCGGTAAATCAAGTCTATGACGAACGGAGTATCATTACCGTCTAAATGACGGTTATTGGTGAGTAAAGCGTGAAAAAGAGCATTTTTAAGAGGAGGCCATCAATCAGATTTTCATTCGAACGAGGTGCTGTGAAAAAATGTCAGCTCTGTAGCAAAGTTCCATGCATATCGGACTGGAGTCGAACAGTGCCGAGTTCGCCCGAGCTTCAAGCTCTGCCCTGCGCTCGTATACAATTCTCCTCCACACGGTGGTTCCGGATCTGCGCTGTCAGTAACGACGCGTATTTTGGCGCGTGAGGTTCTTGAGCGTTGAGCAGTTCGCCGGGTTCTCGTGATTTGTGAAATGAGCCCAAAAATAATTTCGACCCCACCGTTCGAAAGTCATGGAAAGTGCATAATATATGTGCATGATGTACTACACGATTACATTCAACAATCTTTTTAAGCCGCGCACTGGTGACCAACATATAGTGAACTTTTTCATAACAAATGGAAAATTGTGTTAAATATCCGCTTGAAATTGTTTAACACTCATTCTCATAAATTATTTCAAAATTTCGCCACATTCGAGTTAAAAAGTATGCCAGCCTTTTAAAAAATTATCGTTTATATTGACATTTATCATTTCATGAAAGAAAAACTGTCATAATGTGTCTACATCATTTTTCAAATCTTGGTACACATGTTGCCTGTGCTCGGATGACTGACGAGCAATCTTTGATTTTCTATATATTGATGTAAAATTGAATTTTCTTCAGAACGTCAAATGGCAGGGAACGATGTTACTGAGATAGGCGATCGTATATAGGAAAACCTATTTCAATGTGTCCCATGACATAACTTAGCGATACGTATCGATATCGACTGACATGACGTAAAAATATAATTCAGTGACAACTATTCTGACATTACTGTTGTATGCTTTTTCAGCCACTGACACCGTGATGAACTTAAGTTTAACTTGAAAATCACTGAAACATTTACACCGGTTCTATTGTGGACACCTCATAAAAAAATTTGAAATTTGAATATATAAATGCTTCTCTTGAAAAAAAATTCTGGTTCCTATATTCTGACATAATCAGATCAGGCCATTTAACTTTAATGAAAATCATACTTTTAACGCTTTCACATCGACAAATTTACCCAGCGTATCCGTTGTTGCACCGCGGTTCCAACTGCAGCCTATCAATCAATTTAATTGTCAATATGGCGAGGCGAGGAAACTTTTCTAAACGAACAATCGCTAAAAGCGATTTATTTGAGTTAGGGAGTCCGCGAGCCCCAAACGGCGAAACTTTTATTAAATTGCTTTCGAGCTAGATCATCAAACCTTTATTCAAGGTATTCTAAACCAGAGAAACCGAAAGAAATAATTGTTGCAAACGCAAGAGCCGACGTAAATTTCCATACAAATTAAGAATATTTTCGTCCTTTGAAATAGACAGCATTGTTCGAGGAAGCGAACTTTTAAAAAATGCGTGTTACATGTATGCAGCACTACCGAAGTATAAGTGACGCCGAACGAAGAAACGGAAATGGGATAACGACAGGCAACCCTCGTTTCATCCCCGGTTCCTTTTTCTTTTTTTTTCCTTCCGCTCGAACACGAGGCTCACACACGAATCCACCTTAGGACGCTTCATACACGGGTGGCACATATGTGCCAATTCCTATGTGGACGTGCATGCGCCCGATGCTCGATTATATCAATCTTCAATGTGTAATACGGATTCTCGGCTATCCGCTCGCTCCATCGACAGTGAAACGCTCTTCCACTGAACATGCTCCGAAAGAATTTATCCGACTATTTCTTCCAATCTTCCTATTTTTTCCTATCCCACCCAGTAAAATGCTGAATGGGGTATATTCGTACCTTCTTCAAATATACGCTCTACAGGTATGCTGGCTTCTTTTGAAAAATGGACCCTATACTTGACGTGTTTGTCCTTGTATGAGTGTATATTTATTTATGTTTTACGCGCGGACGCCTGCCTATTTATTTATGGCCAAAAGCTAAACAGCGTTCCTGTCTCAGGCTCACGCACACGAAATTAAGTGCTTGGTTATAAACACTTCATAGTTTCCTGAACAATCACAATTCTCCAAGAATGGAGTTTAAAAAATTCATATAATAATAAATTTTTCTAAACTGACTTTAACAGCATATAAATCAGTTTTTATTTTTCTATGACTCATATTACTTCAATGGGGTTGAACTTCCGAAACGAATGGACTTTTGAACCGTAGCATGAATAGTAGGTTATACTTGTAATCGCATTAACATCTTCAATTAAAGTTTCATTAAATCCAATTATAAAAGATTGTATGGTGCATCATTTGAATTCTAAATGTGCGTTAAAATTCAATATAGTTCTATTACGTGAATGTCTATGTGAACAAGGCAGTCAACGTTAAATAATAAAAAATATGAATAGTCAGTTTCATAGAGTGAATGAACCTGTATAGCTCAATGGAAAACATTTATTTTTGTTTACATGTTACCATAGAGCTTTATACTCGTTCATTTTTTGTCCTATCTCTCTTTCTATTTATCTTTCTATTTATCTCCGTGTTCATTTCTTTTTTGTATCGCAGTAATAAATATAAAATATTTTCATATATCCTCTCCTATAATAGATGCATCGTAAATGTTCCTTATTCAATACAATTCGAAAAGTGAGGTATTCATATAATTGCTCGATGATACCAAAATTATATAAGAGACTTAGAATCGGTATTTCTTCCTGGAGAAAAAGACTACTCACAACTTTAAACTTTATATTATAGTGCGTTTACATCTTTAACAGTTTTCTATTTTTTCGTTCAATTTGTGATAAAATATATTATAATAAAATTTGAAAAAGTTTAAATTTTATCATGTGGTTCACGCTAATGATCTTTCGTATCGTATATTGTATAATTATCGTATAATGTCAATCAGAATTTGGGAATTGTATAAAATACATTTAAAGTGCCTTTTAATCAATTGATTTGTATAACGCACATATGCACATTTCGTCAATATTCCAAAGAATTACATGAAACTTGATATCCTATATGTATAATCACTTTGACACAATGTTCATGTCGGAGTCAAAAAATTTAAAATGGTACGTGCAATTTCTCGACTCCATCCATTCGATACCATCGCTCAGAATGAATGTTTTAATATTTACGATAGAAAGAGAAGGTCAATTGTACATTGTACTATCGTGAAACTAAAAATTCGAAGTAGAAAGAGAAAGAAGAAACAACAAAAATGTATTTCACGTACGTCTCTTAATTAATAGATTTTGCTTCAACACAGAGTTAGTTAAACTTTTACAAGATCATTATATTAATTTTGACGTAGTAGGGCAGATGTACAAATTGCTGTCGGTGGCAATATTACTGCTAATCCTGCTACTGTAATAATATTCGCATGAGAAATACATACATTCGTAGTAATAGGTGCACCGAAATATATATTAGTTTGTGTACATCGTTGTAACTAATTGATTTGGATCTGGTTTGTATGTAAAGTATTTAAAATCATCGGTGTCACGCAGCTACAACGTTTCAGTTTTAGACTTTTTCTATTATTTTGTTGGAAGGACATTTTAATATCTTTTCAAATTGTATATGTACATATTTTTTTTATTACGCCGATACGGGAAATACAACTTCTCTCGCTGAAACACAAACTCAAGGGCTGGAAACTGCTTTCCTGGTACGTGGATTGATTATCGCTACTCGTTTTGCTCCGCTGGCAAGCTTGTTTCAAGCAAAATATATCATTTTACAACTCTTGCTGGATCTTAAAAGACTGATAATTTCTTCGTAACATTTTTGCCCAATACACTTTTAATGCCAAATTTTCAAATTTTAGATATACTTATAAAAATTTGAAACTTTTACATAGAACATCACTTAACCCATTAGAAGTACCAAATAGCGCCCTATAACGTGTGACGAGTATGTATGATTAGGAATAAAATAGAAAAAAGACATAACGATGTTATGTCAAGTTTTTCACTGTAAAATATTCTATTAACAAAAATAAATGAAGATATAAATGCACCAACGAATCGGTCGTTTCTCTTGGTAACGTGTCGTTTACAGTTGTTTGAAATACACGAAATATAAATAAATATGGATAAAAATAGATTGCATAAAATAATATTGAATTTTTCAGTCTTCGATTATACAATAAATTCAATATAATTGAAGTCATATTTAATTTTTTTTTGTTTAATAACCTTTCTTTGGTCAACGCTCTGATATGAATTTTGCATTAAATATTTAGAAGAAAAGTCAATTTAAAAGTCCGAAAGATCTCTAATTACAATGTTAGTCAACTTTCTTTAATCGACATCGAGTTTAAAATAATAAGTCTTGTGCTCAAAGCTTAAATAACCAAAGTCATCAGTATTTAGTAACGTGCAGCGAACTGGAAGTACCTGAAAAAAAACTTTAAATCGATTTTTATGTTTAATAAATTTTAAAATGATGTAGTCACGAAAATCTTAAATAAGCTTAATAATATTTATGAAACTTATATTCAGTCACCGTTTAGTTCATTCTTGAAAGTTGTTTAAAATTGGAACAATTTTTCATTTATGAAATGTAAGAAGTAATTAAATTCAATATTTATGTATTAAAATATGTATAATTTATAAAATATAAGTAAATCTTAACATCAGATTACACGGAAAAACAACGTTTATATAGTTACACTATAAATACAAGTGTACCTTCACTTGGTGCTTTGAGGGCTTGACGGTAAATTGGTTATATGTCGACTTAATAATTATTGAAGTCTAATTAAAATTAATTGGTTTATATCAAAGTGAATGTAAGTATATTATTATGATATACAAAATAATATTTTAGCAGTACATATCAAACTAATTTTTGAGCTGCTTAAACTTTACGTACCAACAAAATATGGCTTATAAAACCAGAGACAGACATTGATGTCGAAACCCACAAACAAATTTATATTGAACAAATAATTACTTAATTAGCGCTCTAACTATACGTATGTTTTTCCGTGTACTAAATATGCTTTACTGGGAATAAGTGCATCAACCGACAAATTTTATTTTAAAGACAAAAGTAACATTTAATATAAACTCACGAAGGAAAATCGATGTCGTATAAATGTCAAGGAAAAAAGATCCGACGCCCGACAGTCAATTCGCTTCTTTGGTAATATATACCGTGCCGAATCAATTGTGCAGGACGATAAAATAATGAAATGCAATCTCGTGGACACCTGATAGTTCATTTAAGACAAGTGTCTTGGTGATTGAAACGTGATTCTTAGGAGAAAATGATTACACTGTGCGGATAAACTGAAGAGAGCCAATATGCTGCCGACGATCGTCGTGATTTGCATCGAGTTATCGACCTTGGCTACCGCGCAGTCGAGGAGAGCTTCTACCGTTCATATGGAATCACACACCAACCATGAGGTGGACGTTCCAGGTATGTAGCATTGCCAGTATATATTGTTGTTGTGTTTCTCATTTTGCTTTATACATCGCTGAATGGCCTTTTAATAAACGAGGCTTTTCTCGGAACAATTCGCGGATGTAGTGGGCTGAACGCGAAATTTCCTCAGTCGGAAACAATTATATACCATCCGCGACGCTCTTGCTCCATAATTTGTAACGACCGGCAAAATTACGGGATTAGGCAGAATATGGTGGCAATATTCTCTCGAGTATTCAACCGTACTCCGTGCCTTCCCGCTCAACCGATGTCATCGGCAAGAATATAGCGAGCTATGCATATAAGTTCTCGCATTCGATATAAGCGATTAAACCTTAATAATTCCCGGGGTACTGCGAATAATCCTTACTCTAATCCTACCGCATTCGGTACTCGTTTTTGGCCTGTAGGTCTTTACTTTACTCAGTCCTTTGACGGTTTTAACAAACAATATTGGCAGCAGGCCAAGCTATGAGCCGGTATTCCTAGGCACGCATCTAGGTTTAAACGCTACACAGTAGAAAGGCGGTCGAGGGAAAGAAAAAAGCGAAAGCCCATCTTGCGGACACGCGATAGTTCTTGAGAGCTTGGAGCTCTCGAAAGCGCACAATGGTTTCCGGAAATTCGAATGCGAAGCCTCCAACTTCGTCGGTAGTTTCGGATTTGGCAACCCCACGCGACTCAGGCAGGAAACCCTGGTTCGAGCCTGAGGAAACGAAAAGAGGATTCTCCTAGAAATCGCTTTACCTCCCGGGTTAACTATCAGGTTAACGATAACCTCGTTGCTAAAGCGAAATCAGCCCCGAGTCGGAGTCGGACGTAGAGTCAACCAAAACCAGCTTTCCCGTTCTCGAGGAACGAATTACGAGATTAACGATAACTTCGTTGACGAGCCAAAATCAACTTTGACCCCTCGTGCGTTTATCCTTAGCTCTCGTCTCTGTTTGTCCGATTTCTTTAACTAAGATCCCTTCTTGTTCTTGATTTCTGTATTCTACGGTTTCGTATATCTGTGTGATGATCCCATGCTAAGAACGTTTTCCGATGAGGTATTTAAATATACCAAAGAAAGCACGATTTGCGTTAGATAATGAATGAGAGAAAGAGTTGGAAAATACGATAAATGGAATGAACTGTGTCCTCTACATATTACAATACGAGTTAAGGTAAGAAGAATAAGGAAATGGCAAGGGCGCTATCCTTCCTAGTCTCATTAATAGTCAGAACTTCCGAGGTAATATCGGACGACAATAGATTAACAGCCGACAATGCTCTCAAAATGAGCCCTCCGGCTCATCATTCAAATAATCGGGAGTGTTTCTGGAGCCAAGGACGCTGCTTATGCTATCATAAAATCAAATCAACTCTCAAGTCGGATCCAAATAAGCTACCTCTCCACACCGAAAGGACGATTGTAAGCTCGACTTTGCGACCATAAAATGTAGGCCACGACCGTATCCATCAAGAAGATCCACGATAAACCGAAATTTGCGTGAGATAACTTATTTTAACGAACTAGGGACTCTTTCTTTCTTTCCAGAAACTAAATTATGTTTAACCAATGATGAAATAAAATCGAAATTTGTCACATATATAGAGTAATCTATCATATTTCTTTCCCCATTCAAATTTAAATTTTGCATAACTTGCCTCTTTAATAATATACGATACCTTATGACTTTTGTAGTAGTAGTTTTCCCGCATTTATTTTCAGGATTGCTCTATTTAGTTTTTTTTTAAAGACTACAATAAAACAGACTATACAAATAAATTTTCTTTTTTGTCTCTTACTTGGTGATGTACTATTCCTTCGTTGTATACGTAGTCATTTTGCTTCGACTTCTCTACAAAACCCTTATAAATGTTCAGGAAAGGAGCCGGAACTATATCCATGTATTTAACGAAGCTCAATATCTCAAGTTTAGTTAGATCTCTTTGGAGCTCTGAACTTTCATTCGCAGCAGATGTTGATTTTCAGGCAATTTCCACACGAGATGACTCTATACACACCTATCGGCAGAGCCTGCACGGATATTTTTACAAGTTTATGTACACATTACTCATATTGGACCAATTTAAACAAAAACGCCAGTTCGGTAAACTATTCGAATTTTAATTAAATTGAATAAGTTCTTTTTTTATCAATGATTATACATACTAAGCTTCATTGCCTTAGGGCATTTTGTAATTGTTACGTCAACAAACATGACACTTCTGAATCATGATTCGAAAGTCATTTTCTGCAACATCTATATTTTGACAACGTTGAATTCCCCGTAAGCCTAATGTCAGTCTCTAAATATGTAGGCGATTACACCTTAATAATTACTTCAATATACATAAACATATATTTTTTTATATCTATATTCTCCGGATTGAAAAAATATTTTTCATTATCTGTTCGGAAAGGAGCTATTGAGAAATATTCTTAATATAGTGACTATTTAATTCAAATTTATTATTTACAATAGTTTATTGAACTGACTTCCACCTTATACAATTTTACAAAATTATCTAGAATAATAAATAATAAATTAGTTGAAAAGCAAGGGCATTTAAATTTCCATTGGAAGAAACCTCTTACTTAGATCAGCTTATATATACTTTGTTATTTGTATATAAATTAGTGACTATATAACCATTTCCTTTGTTTCTAAAACTGCGTAAAATGAACTACTCTTAATTTCCTCAACTATAAAGGTAAAGCAATATAATTATATTTTGTATCTGCACATCTGTTAAGAATAGTTGATCTTACCAATAATGTAATTTCTTTAACTATTAAATTATTTAGATAAAAGTAGTCGACCAAACGAGTTTATCGTCAACGTTCAAAACTCTAAGACAAAGAAGATTAGTTCATTCAACTATTTAATATCTCTCCTCCTACCCTATCGCTTTACGTGTTTACTTCCATATTGAAAAATATTAACTTAGTTCCTTTTGTAATAACGAGAATTGTATTTTATAATTTATAATTTATAAATGTCTTTATCACGAATGTAATGTAAAATTTTCATTTTATGGATAAAAGGGCAATATTGTATAATTCAATGAAAATATATCATCAAATACATGCTTTGGAGTGCAGAAACAAATTTATTTTTAGCCCACTAAATTAAAAAAGTACGTATACAAAAATATGCAACTAACGGAATATATTATATTTAAATATGATTATAAATCGTATTCACATCCCGTTAAGCAAAATGTACAATAATTATAGTTAGCTGGCCCTACAAACTTTTTTTCCATATAATATCAAGGACGAGTTTCAAAATTTTCAAAAGCATAATTAATAAAAATGGAAAATTTATTTTCAATGCAGATTTTTTCCTTTTTTCATTATATTCAAATTTAAATGTTCGGAAGTGAATAAAAAAGATTACATTCTTTAAGATAAGTTTGTTACGTAAACAATAAGTACACATCAAGTTACGCATATCGATTTGGCCTAAGGCACCATCTCTCTACTTTCTAGAAAATATCACGTGCACCGTAATAACATTTCTTCCTGTAAGTATCTTCAAATGTTAGATTTTGAAGTCATTATTTTCGATTCGAAACAAATATACGAGAAGCATGTTAATAGAAATATGAAATCTTAAAGAAAATATATCGTCATGTTTAAAGAATCAAAAGTTGAAATCCTCCTTAGCAATTATTGTACAAATTGTTGTTAGTAATTAATACATTTATCTCGTTTTATTAAATTAAAGTACATTGTTTTCCAGCATGACAATAATATATATGTATATATGTATTTCATGTGTAAAGATAAAATAATATGTTTTTCGAATCGTTCTTTGTATTATCTATATAATAAACCATACATTCCATATCGCGTGTTGTTATTTGTGAAGTTAATTTTATATTAAAAACTTAAATGTATACACCATTTTTGACAATTATTTTTTCTGTGAATTGAAACAAACTCATAAAGACTGATTTGTTGAAGGCAGTCCAGATGCACCCGGAAATTTTTCTTGATTCTCTGAAACGTTGCTGGGAATGGAGATTTTAAGGATTTGTATTTGCCATAAAATGGCAAATGGTTTTGAGGGGGAAATTCCTGCTCCTAAATATACATAGCTTTCAGATGATACAACCGTTTTATTCTGGAACGCTTATTTAAAGTAAGCAAATCTGTCGACAAAACGTTATTTTAAACAGAAATTAATCAGGAACTTCTTAGGAGTTTAATACTTCCATCTTGTAAATTTTTACTTTTTTGCATTTTTTGTTTAAATTTTGATTTTTACATTTTACAAAAATTTCAGAGTTTAACCCAATATATTTTCACAACGCGATTCTTTTCTCAAACTTTTGAAAATGTAACGAAGTGGAATTTATGTCCAGGAATTGTTCTAAATATGCGCAATGTATTAAAGCGTGAAAAAAATGTATCAGACAAATTAATAGATTTTTCTGATTCTCGAACTTGAAAACGCCATTTTTTTAGATATTCTTGCAAGGTCTGTTGATAATAACAACGTTCACACCCTGGTTAAAAAATTAATATGTCCTCGCGAGCGTCATGCTTCTGGATCCGTGACCACGGCAAGGTCACGTTAAATTTTTTATATTGTCATTATAATTATTATATTAAATATAATATATTAAATAATTAATTATTTTATTCATAATTGCTTATGATATTATATTAATTTTATTTAATTCGAATAATATTTAATTATTTAATAATAATGTAATATTGTACATTAACAATTGTACAAATAAGTTGTCATGCGTATATAGATACAAGATTTCATTTTTAATGTAATTATTTAATCTTGGATTGCTTTGTACTTACAATTACTACATAAATGATGCATCTAGTAGTCATTAAGAATTAATTATCGTCATTAATCTTAACTTCTCGTCCGCATGTTTTAATAATTCTTGTAGGCTCTGTTGCCGGCGGTTTTCTATACCGTGCTGTCATTCTGAATTGCAATCTGAAAGTTGGAAGTCGAGAAAGTTCCCTATCGCTTTTCCGTGCTCTGGACATTGATTTTGACGAAAGTTTTAAATCCACCGTAAATCTTAATAAGAACGTTAAATCGTTCGTTTCACAGATTTAAAAATTTTAATTTATATGATGAGAGTTTTTTTTTTACCCTACAATTTATTCACCGCTGACCGCATTCAGCAAAACGCATACATTATATACCTCTTCTATTGAGTCAAATGAGTTATTTTGCTATAAAAGACTTTTCTGGCTTGAGATGCAAAATAAGTTCACCAAAGTCGCTTAAAGTTCATAGTAAGGAAACTTAAGAAAATATTATAGGAACTTTCTTTTTAAAAGTAATGCTGATACGGCCGATTCATCAGCGCGGGTGGATTATTCGCTCGTCCGAATATTAGGGAAAAAAGTTACCGTAAATCAAGTGTTCAATGTGTAGGAAAAAGTTTATGAGCGCCACTATGGTTTGAAAATTTTTTTATTAATTAATGGTGAAGCGAATTTATTGTTGGCACAAGTCGGTATTTGTGTTTTATTAAATTGTAACTTTTTCGGAATAACTTTCTGGATCTATCGAATGCATGTGTAAGTTGCCTGGAAAAGAGTACATAATAACATATCTGTATACTCTTTAAATTTCTTGGATTTTATTAAAAAATAGATAGTTTTAATAAACAATGTTGAAAAATTATTATATATTCAGAATAAAGTAATGAAAAATTTAATAATATTATACAAATACGTTTACATGCACGAAGTTAGAATTTCTAGAGATCGTGATAATTTTCACAAAGAACCAAGACATGTTATACTTGTTTATTATTTCATCACTTTGTATTGAAAATATTGAATAGATTGCATAGTTTTTTAATTGAATAATAAGTATTTTAATTAAGTGATTTAATAAAAATGGAAAAAGTCGAGAGCTACGTGGAACGTGGCGACACTCGACGCCCGATAGCGGTGCACGCCTCGCTGACACGAAACGTCTGTCCGGCCACAAAAAGGGTTGTAACTCGATAAGAACTGACATCTCTATTTTAGACTTCTCATATTTTTGGTTAAAAAAATCGTTTTTTATCCCTATTACCATGTATTGATGGAGATCAATACTCCCGAGTTGGTAATTTTTAAAGTTGAAATATAAATATATAATAGGTTTTCAATATTATGGGTCTTTATTTTCAGTGAGATAATAGCGAGACTATATGGTCGCAAGATTACAAGGGTAAATCTCGTGATATGGAATTCTTTTACTCTTTAAATGTCAGGACTAACACCCTAGTAGAAATCTATCCATTTTTTTCTTACTATCCATTTCTCCTATACCTTTAACATGGTAAATATCTGAACTGTCTAAGAATTGGCTAAGAAATGTTTTCATTTCTACCAGGGGCAAGTGTGAATGTTTAAGATTTTGTTTAAGTTGAGCTAACTCTAATACAATTAACTTACTCCTATAGAGATTCAAATTTTAACACTACATGAGAGTTGCCGATTGTCACTCTTTAAATATTAGTAGTATTGTTGCAAACCGTTGTTTATGTAGTTGCCAGCATAGATCTCATATAATGCAGACACGATATTGCACTCACTACTTTTAACTTTTCAAACACGGCATAGCAATAAGAAAAGCCAAGAAAATATATTGATGTGCAGCAGACTATACGGTAGAAATGGAAATGCAAATCACTATATAATAAGATTTTCGAGTTTTTCATGATTTAATGAATAGTGACAGAAGCGAAAATCGATAATAAACAATAATATACCTTTATACAATATTCTTATATCATTTTTATCGCACAGTAGTTTATAAGTCTTTAATATATTATATAGAGGCGAATAAATATAGAGCGATGTAGCTTAATTTTCATTTAATCTTGGAATAATTAAATATTGGTCATTTATTAATAGTGATCATTTGTTTTTAATTGTTCATATCACAGAATATCTATTTACTTTATACACTTTTAGACACTTTAATGCAAGGTATGACTACTAATAGTTTTCGATTCATTTTTCTGGACGTTTTATTCACTTTGTTAAAGATTCCTTTTATATCTGACATGCTCTTATTAAATATTCGTCGAAGCGAGGAGATTTCCTTATTGCCAATACAAATTTTAATAATGTTGATTTTGTAGTAACAAAAAACTTCATTACTTGTTTCTTGTTTTTTTAATATTGCAGGGTAATTTAACGTAATAATTGGTTATCTAATTGCATCTAATTATCTAATTACATCTAATTATCTAATTACATGTATGTATATATTTCGTCCTTATGTTTTATGAAGGTCTTAAAAATATTAGTGTTCTGATAGCGAAAAATCAAGTTATATTATTTCTTTTATTTCCCATAATCATTGCGGAAATGATCTATTGCGTACCATTCATATTAATAGTTATGCTCGAATTTACTACGTAAATCAATAATAAATTATTGAATATCAATACACAGTAAATTAAAACATTAGTATTTTCTACTATTTTTGATGGATATAATTGTTTTTGTTATAAAGGGGTAGGCAGTTTAGTATATGAATTCGTCTTATGTGCAGAGGCATATATAGTTTTTGGCAGTACTCGAAACGGCTACGTTTAAGAAGCAAAACTATAGAATTTGTCTGAGGTGTCTAAAAAGTGGTTGAGTAATATGAACATTTTTTTGTGAGATAACTATTTCAAGCGCTACTCTACAACAACGAGTCACGTAAAACTTTTCTTATCGTAACATACACATTTAAAATTCATAGTATAACAGAGTTCACAAAGTGCATTTCGAAAATTGTTTTCTCACTTCGTATCTAGTTTCATGCGAATATCGTAAAAGTATTAGGGATTGAGATAAGGAATCTTTAAACAAATTTTTGTACTCGAGGTTCGTTAGAATTTAATTTGCAATTATCGAAATTAAAACCACCACAAATCGAAGAACATATTAAATTGAAATTTAAAATCAATTTAAAATAAAATATATGATAAAATGAATGCAGACTAGATGTTTATAGTTAACACTACTTTTTAATACGTTTTATTAACTTTGTTAATCATATATAGACATTGACTTTTCTTGTAATCTCAGGGAAATTCGTCGTATTAGCAGAATTTTGTTATAATTGCTTACAGTATGTCCACATATTTTACAACTAATATAATTTTTAGAAACTTTCTTAAAATTTCATCCTATGCGAATATAAGATATTAAAACTTGAAGTACTCTGACTGCGGTTTACTCCATTATTCGATTTCTGCAAATCAATTAAAATCATCGTATAGTTGCTTCCAGTTGGAATTACGGATATTACGTACGTACGTATACGTACAAGATCACATAAATAAATCACATCACCTGGTGCAAGGCAGGCGAATATTAAATTAACTCGGCCGGTTTTCAAATTTTTGGGAGGTAACTAACTTCAAATTCCGTATCGAAATTCATCATTTCGAAATGGGGTGAATGGAGGGGGATAAAGTCGATAATTACGTAAAATTTATTTTGAATTTGATCAGAACTGGTTACTCGAGGATTTGCGGGACACTGATTTAAAATTTATTCAGGGAGAGTTATTTCGTTTAGATTAACGCGATAAAATATTTTTATATTGAAGAATTATAACGTTTATCGCGCACAAAATATTTACTTTGCCGACTTGCGGCGGGTAACGTTTCGAAAATGACCATTTTCAGTACTTTATGTAACACGAAAACTAAAAGCGACAAATTGAATGAAACACAAAAAAAGAATAATAATAAACAGGAAGTGGTTACGGCCGAAGACCGAATTTGCGAAGCAATAAATTAAGGTCCTCTAGTTTTTTATTCATTTATAGGCCGATTATGATATGAAAAATAGACATTTGATGAAAACACATATTGTACACATTTGGTCATTTTTTTCTAATTACAAAATTCCATTTTTTTAATTCGAAGTAATATATATCATAGATTAAATGAAATATTCTTGTGTATGAAATTCAGAAACAGAGATTCTTCAAATCTAAATTTAAATCATTATTAAAGAAATAATTAGTTATTCGACACTAAATTTGGTTGAAAAAGTTTACAGTTTATTCCTTATATTATGTACTTTATGACATATGTATTGCAGGATGAAAACGTCACGGCATAAGCTTTCTTCCTTCCCTTCGCACAAAAACCCGTGGCTTATGCAGTAACACGTCCGACAACATAGAAAAATGTACTGAATTTAAAATACGGTTACCAAAATGTTTTTCTGCATTGCCGGCACGATGCCTGCGAATTAGCAGTCCATGTTGTTTGTATACCTACAGATATTCGTGAGCGCAAGTCCAAAGCATCCGGCGCACATTTTTCTCCGAACTTTGATTGCTGCTATAAATAAAGTACCATTTATAGAAATTATTAGTGTAAAAACTTTTGTCCGTGAATATTCTTGATTATTCAAGAATATCCATTCATTTCTTCATTCTTATCGATATCATTATTATCCACATGTCACTAACTTACAAGATTAAACGATTAAAAATATTTCATTTAAATTGAACTCATCGATAATTCATTTTTTTTTTTTTTTTTTCATTTATATTTTAAAATCTCGAAAACCTACAAATGTCAACTGGTAGCTTTTACATATCGTACGAGATCATCTCAGTATGTTCCATCCTTGCACTTGCATCATGTGTAGCAGACTTCATGAAGTAATTACTTTCGGGTATCTCAATTTTCCCTTGATGGGCGAAGACCATTTGCAATCGTTTAATTCGAAAAGGATTGTTTAAAATACCCAACAAGTGTTTGAACTCTGCTTGTTAACCAGTATAGTTCGAACTTCAATTAAAAGCCGGAACACGTAACGCAAAAACTGCGCGAGAGGGATTTGTCAGAGTCTCGGACGCTGCACACACAAACGCTGCGTATGCAGAGTGCGTGTCAACACGGGGTCGTTAATTTCATTTCATTGACACTCGAAATATCCCGTATGTAAAAGCTGTAGTGTAAAGCTGTAATGTGTTCCGAATCTTCGTATAATCGGTGAGAATTACGTTTAATTGCTTGGTGTGCGGTTTTTTCATAGAGGTGTCAAAAAAGAGCTGAAAAATATTGAATGTACCATAAGTCGATTTCATTTAAAAATATTTATCATCGAATAAATTCGTGAAAACCAAGTAGTATTTTCTCACATAAGGTATTAGTTAAATGTTGATCGATACAATATATATGATCGACACCAAACTTTTATATTTCAATAAAATATATTCCTATGTTAATCGGTTGAAACGATAATAAATCTGATTGATATATCTAGTGCGGCCAGGTTAAAAACCATATATTGAAATTGTGAAGATCAAAGAAATCTTTATATTTAACAGAATTGACGTAAACATTCAATAAATATCTTACGGTACTGCTGGAGGGAACCACTGGAACTGTATATGTGGCAATAATTACTATAATTATTACAATTTGTCATATATATGGCAGTTTCAAGCAACAAAATCAAGCATAATCGAACTAGATAAGATCATTAGGAAGGTCTTATAATGCAATTTTTTTATGAAAAATCATCGCATATTTAAAAAAGTCATATTTAGCGGTATACGCCGTCAAATATATCAAAATGCACTTATCCGTCCAATTGAATTTCTATAGAATTCGGCAATAGAATTCGACGAAGGGGCAATTCTATATTCTACGAGCATCATTCTAACCTTTTCTGTCCATATACATGACATTTATTTCTCTCTTTCAGTTTCCCTCTGTTAATTTTTATCTTTAGAAATATTGTATGCGCAACAATTTGTTATTTAAATGTTGGACGATTTAAATAAACTTAAATTATATACAAATATTGTATATTTTGTATCGTATATAGGCAATATTACCCAAAGGCAATAAACTAATATTTATGGTTCATATGCTGAACAAATGTTAGACATACTCTAATTTAAGTACTATAAACATAGTTTTTCTGGAAGATCCAGCAGGATGTGTTGTGATGTCTCCTCGTTAAAACCACAGGAAGAATCAGCGTTCTTTGAGACCCCTAGCCTCGTGAGGAACTGAGTGATGTAGTCGTCTCTCTGTATCCATCACGCCCGCATCCTGACCCCTACATATTTTTAAAATTTGTGGGTTGTTGGCCCCTTACCGGTTGAGGCCCAACTCGATCTCTTCAGTTTTGATGATAGCTTGGCACAAGCGGTCACCCCTTCCCTTGGATTGACTATGTCTCCATAGTCGATATCTCTCTCTCTCTCTCTCCTTTTATTGTAGAGAGCTTCGCGCATCTCTAGGAGGATTTTAAGGCTATAACACAGAGGGCCTATTTCGGTCCTGCCTAACTACTGCTTAACCTGAGGTTAGATTCAGAGTTTTATATGATCAATGTACGGCCATCAAAAAAATTGGAAAGAAATTAATGTCATTTTCTTCTGTATGGTTGCTTATTTTGAAAAAATCTAATAAGCGGGTACAATTTCTGCCATTCATCTCGTTAAATCTTTGCAGGTGAGTCTTAAATAGTTAATCAAATTATTAAGTTGTAAGGTGTCCGTACGCACGATCCCTTTTTCGAGATAGGTATCTAAATTATGTTGTATAACTAACCAGTTATCTACCTGATCAAAAATGCCAATAAATCTGATAGCGATGGTGGGTTCGTAGAATAGCCACGAATTACAGAAGCTCTATGCGTTCTCTTGTTTATAATGTCTTCTTTATCCCTTCATTGTTAATCAATTAACCATTTATGACGTTAAAAGGGTGAGTAAAATAAGGCAGGAACTTGGGGGTGGATTATTGCGTTGCAGTGTTCAGTGACCTTAATTCACCCTTTAAATATAAAGCAGAATGCATGCAAATGACATTAACAGATGTGTTGCATTATTTTTTCATTTGGTTTTGTTTTTCACTATTTTAAATTATCATCATTTTAAAATCGTTTTATTCGTTTATAAAAATAAACAATCCGTTTATTGGAACTGAAACTGTAAAAGACATTTTTGTCAGTGTGTATTAAAGCAATTATGCGAACTCTATTAGTTCGCAATTAACATTCGAAATCTGAAGTCTGATTTAAACATTTAGACAAAAGAAGTCACGCGTTTGCATGTTGAAAAAAGAAACAAAGAAAGAATAAAGGATCAAGTCACACTTTGTCTGTACTATCATTAGTAATTTATGACGAATAAATGAAATATCTTATCAACGACGAATATAATTCGATTTCATTAATTTGCTTGCGCCATTCATAATGAACGTTAAATATATAATTATATTATTCAATGAAGCTTGGCTTCCTTTGAACAAACGAATGGGTAATTAACGAAATCGATAAGGTTCCGTCACTAATCGCTTCTGCGATTGCAATTCCTTTTCAGCAGTTCGAACGGGACGCTAACATCGATAATTCAATCCCACACTTTATTGACCAAGTCAAGCATAACAGGAATGCCCAATACTGAAGCACTTTACGTCTTTGACGAGCTATTATATAAATGCCATTAGAACCGTTCGAACCATATAGGAACTCCGTCGAACGGTACTGCAGTGGGGCAGAACAAGAAAGACGAATATAGAGAAAGACGAGAGATCGCGTGAAGGAATTGAAAGTGCGAGACACGAGGCGAATCGCATTCCCGCAAGATCGCGACCTGACGGTGATTGTGAGTCTCGCTGGCGACCAGCCCTAGTTGGATGGCCGTACTCAATTACGATGATAACCAATTGTCGGGGATGGAGGCGCTCTGGGAATCCGGTTTCCGGTTCGGAGGTTCCGCAATATTCGCACGAGTCTGTCCATTCTCGTTGAACATCTCATACCTCCACGGAACTATCGTCATAACGCGACATAGTGTTCTATTTAACTCAATGGCCTTAAGGACGATATATCCGCGCTATAGGGGACAGCATTATATACAGTTAAGTATTGCGAATGCTGCGCGGCAGAAACACATTGTCAGCGCAAAGTAGCGCAGATGGTCAATCGTATTATATCATTATGTGATATGGTCTGGAATGCAACTTGAATTCATTGTATATTTCGCTTGTTAGTATGCTAAAGGAGCTAACCCTACCACATGTACTATACCCATGTTAAATCCCCATTTAGTTTCTTATCCTATTATAGATGTTATATTTTTAAATGACTATTATTATTCTCATCACCAAAAATTTCAGTTTCTGCTTATGCACTCAATAACTACGGGGCTTCACGGAAGATCACGCTGCCGTCAGGGCGAAACTTGTGTATGGCATGGAATATGAATGTTAAAATTGTTCTCCGTGTATATTACATACCCAACTGTAATACTCATTTCAAAAATATAAAAACTAGAAAATATTACAAAAATTCTCTAAAAGACATGTTTATTTTTTTAAATTAAAAATTAAAATGTTCGAACCCATGTAAACTTAAACTTCGAAATTTATTATAAGAAAACAGTGAGTATCGTAGATACGATATATTACATGCGTTGGTATTATGAACATAGATTCTGATTTCTTCAGGACATTCAATACTGATACTATACATATCATGAATATTGAATAGAAATTTCACTATGGCTGCGCACGGTTCACAAAGAAATTTCCGCATGATCTGGTGGAGTTGAAATTGTGTTTGCTCTCGGAAATAACTTTAGCGATCGACACACGTGCGCTCAATCCACTTTCGCGTGTAATAAGATGGATTTTTCATTTTAAGAAAATAAAGACGTGCTTAAGATGTGACTGAGGCTCAACAAAATATAAAGTGAACTGTAATTGAATACCAATGTATGATTTATGATATAAATTTAAAATTTATTTTCACATTCAACAGTTCTTAAAGAATGGTTTTCATGTTTTTTATTGAAGAGTTATATTAAAAATTGAGTGGACGTGATGTGAAATACTGTATCATGTGTAAACATTAATTTTCTCTCAGACAAATTCAAAATATTATTTCTTTATAATATATTTTGTTTGCACCCTCGACATAATCTAATAGATATATAAAATGGTATTTTTCGTTCTACTTTCGTAAGCATGAGATTGTCACGATTGTCAGCAAGTAATGAAAATAATCAATTTATTTATTTATTTATTTATTAATAAACGGACTGTAAGTCCTTTACAAGAATAAATAATATATAATACAATACAATAGTACAAACAAAAACTTTGAA
>JAPYZR010006651.1:0-12138 GCA_030522945.1 Trichopria nigra
GTATTCTAAGCTCTCCTACCACCACCTATTCTCAATACTACATATTCCCACCCTCACCGTACGCGCTCGATCGGCCCACCCAACGATATACGGACCCCATATAACTACGCAATAGTATCTAAAGCTAAATTTTCTTTTTCGTTATTATACAATGTATCGAAATACACGAGGAGCGCGTATTTAATACCAGACTTTGCTGAAATTGGAAAGATCAGACATCTATATAGCGATGCCGAAATTAAAGAGGATCTGACGTGGAAAAGTTCCGAGGTCCCTGTTCCGTGAGACGCGAATACGGCTTTTCCGACACTGCTTGTAATCTTTTGCTATAGAAAATATTTTCATCAGACATTAAATCGTGGAAATTTCTCGTTTATTTCTATAATATATTGTCTGACATTTTTTTTTTATTCATTCTTTTTTTTAGTCGTGTCAAATTCATTATACGAGTAATAATTTTGAAATAAATATTTTCACAGGCCGATTGTGTATTGTGATAGTGTGTGAGGTATATGTTAGATGTTTATGTGCCCTTATATCTATTATGTATCATTTTCCCTATGAGGGATGATGATATATGTGTAGACCTCGCCAGTTGAACCGTAATATTATAAGAAGCAATTAAAACTGACCTATATCTATATATTGTAGATTAAACTATAAAAACAATGGGCTGAGCGTCTGCGAGATAATCTGGCGAGCGAAGCGAGCCAGGGTTCCAGGGGGCGGAGGTCCTAGCTTTTATTTGAAAAGACTACGTCCAATATATATATATATATATCGATATATACGTACATCGATGAGTCTATCGACTTCAAACCGAAGTTTTAAATTGTCAGAGATCTACATATTACAAATGACGAAGTGTGGAGTAGAGAATACTAATTAAATATTATGAGCGACATATTAGGCATTGCAGTTTATTCGTTATGAATAAAGTTACCAAATTAAAGATTAAGTTGTAAAATGTACATAGCGAATTACGAATTATGAATCGTTATAGTTACAGATTTTTATGAATAAATGCGGATCGCTTGATTTTCGACTGTGGGGTGCCTGGTTACTGACGAGGATTGCCAACTTAAAGCATCAGTTCTCATTATTGTATATTATACGTTAATTCGTAAAATTTTATAGATGAAGATATCGTGGTGTTTTAAATTTAGTGAAACGATTATTTGCAATGATCATCTTTAGCAGTCTTCCAGTAGACTTTTATATAATATTATTTGCTACAGTTCCTCAATGGATTTTCATTAATACTTTAAGCGGATGATTCCGAAGTTTTACGAACCATTAGAAATTCTCTGTCACTTCTATCTTATTTTATAGCGGTTCACGATATAATACGTATTATTAGAAACAGAAGGCTGTTGAAATTTTAAGAGGTCTGAACAATTCCCCGACAAAAGCCAATAGTGCTGAGACTGCTGAGAGCAGACTTTAGGTAAGTCTTCGTTCTCAAAATGAAGTGCACCTTGGAATCAGTACATGTCCTGAAATGAGGTAAAATATCAATGCATCAACGTATTGAAGGGCAGAAAGGGCCGCAATAAAAAAAAAAAAAAAAAAAAAAAAAAAAAAAAAAAAAAAAAAAAAAAAAAAAAAAAAAAAAAAAAAAAAAAAAAAAAAAAATAATTATTTTAAATAAATTTAAAAAAAAAATATTTTTTTTATTGCGTTTGGTATTTTTGAACTCTACCATTATTTCCTTTAATTGATGGTCACTATTTACATTTTGCTGGCCTTTATATAACTTTTCAATGATTCAAATGATTCTATACAGATTCAAAGTTATATATATGGGGCATTCTTTAATCGACAAAATTTTTTTAGCATAAACTACTATCACATAGGCCAACATTTTGCTCAAGTTTGAGCCCGATCGAAGAGCATCGATTTTCAAAGTGGGTACACTTCAGAAAGAATGCCCCATATATAATAAGCGTATAATAAATATTTCTTAATAAGTCATTATTTCAGGCTTAACGAAAAGGGAGGTGAATTTTCACTCGAGAAAATTTGGAAAGTTAATCTATGCAAATCTCGCTAATCGCCCTGGCACGGGTGATTTAACCCAAAATCAGAATAACGACGCTCGTCGAGCCGGAAGTCGTTTTTTACGTAGTTCGATAGCGCGTTTATTTACGTGCGACTGCATCACCGGTGTCGGGATACGGCAAAATGAAAAACTGTCTCCGTCGTTTTCCCTGGGCAAACTTCGTTGCTTTCGTTGCTATACGTACATACGTATACAGTGCAATGCTCGGTGAAACTTTTTAACGAGTCTACTTCGTGCCCCGAGGGTCAGAGGACACTACTTTGCACTACGATTTCCGGCAGTTTTTCCATCCGTACCTGGTATAGACGATGTTACAAAAAAAGTAGCCACGTCGAAATGATTGATTGCGATGAAAACACACCGTTACCGAAGAATCCGGCTCATGGATTGATCGAACTACACAGAGCTTTGTTCGGGATAAATTCAGCAAGAAATAATTATCATTCTGTACAATTTTAATCTAAAAAATTTATTCTAAAGTACAATGCGATACAAAGTTTTCTAATATACTACAATTTTGTAGGTTAGATTGTATTCCATGTGTACTAACAGGCATAAGATATAACCTTTATATGTATAGAATATACAACAGATAAATTGTTATAAATTGTGGAAACTTCAGGACACAACAACGTCGTGTAAAAGAAAAAAAAAATGTCTACTTCAGACCCACTATACGTAATCAAAGTATACGAACGTGAAAGTCCCGAAGCGAACAAAGCTGAATCAATCATTCTCGATTAATTAAATGAATACAACAGCCAAATTCCACTGGGGCAATTTAATTTCACACGTCTCTTCGGGAAGCGCTGACCCAATCGAGATAACACATTTGTAAAAGTCGCGAGGGAACTTTTACCTCTGTTGGATACAATCCTCTCCCTTCGGGCGACCGAAGTCGCGAATTAGTCGGAACCGATCTAGGCCATCCTTTTCTACCAATCTAGTTTTTCCTTTCGACCTAAGAAATAAGTCTTATCAGCCAGATTGGGTCATTCGCGAGAATTAAGAAACGCCCTGCTGACGAGCTCTCCAACGATGAAAAAAATGTTCGGAGGATCTGCGTCAGACATTGAACGGTATATATATACGGTATTAAACTTTCTACTGATATTGAAAGTGTCCATTTTATTGAAAGCTTCAAATGCCCCCTTTGAGAATCATTATTTTTCATGAGAAAATGTAATTTTATAAGAAAAAAAGTTGCTTCAAAAAAACACAGAAATAAATGGTATTAATTTTTATATGGAATTGAATGTATTACAACTATATTCATACGTATTACCTCTTTCGCAAAAGAATGATGAACAATAACTTGTCGAGCGTATTCTTTATCATTTGCATCTCAATTAAATCCTACAAAAATATTCTACCCTAATCTATGAAGTATTCGACGTTCGCCTTCGTTAAAGATCAAAGAGTATTAAAGTGATTACCCAAACTAAAAATCCGATTCGATGAAGATCCTGAGGATGTTTCCCAGCTTCCCAGTGGCATGGGTTCGAAAAAAAAAGAAAGTTCAAGAAGCGGTATTAGAGTTCTTCGCTACTCTCGTAAAAAGGATTATCAGAATCCATTACATTTACATCCTGCATTTACGTCACTCTTATATTAAAAACCATTTAGGTAATTTAAGCATCTTAAAGATTTTAGGCTTGCAGCAGAGAAATGCAAAAAATAAATCTGGACATTAATGTTCGACGTCTTGAAAAAAAAAAATAATAAAAAATTGCCTTTTGTCATTATTGCATAATACGCTTCTTTTTCTTTCTTATAAGATCTGCTTGCGGGCATTAATATACCATATAGTTTATTCATCTTAATTGATTTCAGCTATGTTCATTATTGGAAAAATCTAACAAGTTTTATGATTGATTTTGAATATTGATGGTTTAGGCTCCACAAGACACAGATGTTAAAGAAAGAACAATTAATGAGCTTTCGTAAAATACTTCATAGTATGCATCAGAAAGCTTATGAAGGAACATAATTCGTTAATGTCCGCCGTAATCAGAAATTAACATGTTTTTTTAAGTTTTTCAAATACGTATCTTAAATCAGTGTTATGTTAGATTTATACGTATATTACTGTAAATTTAAATTCGGGTGATCCCAAAAATATTTGTTTAGATTTTGATAAGAAAAAAGTTTTGCATCTTATTTTTGTGTAGTAATAATTATTATACTTTTTTCTGAAGTTTTTCAGTGAATAAAGTAAACAAATTAAAAAAAAAAAATCGTTTCGCCCTCATGCATATTGGCCTTCTTCAGTGTATTCCATAATACAACTTAAAATATTACAAAAAATTTCATATTTAAACAAATAATATCCTAATTCATAAATATAGTGTAAAAATATCTTATTTAAAATCATTGAGTTATATAGTTAAAAGACGATAAATCATCTTCTCATTGAAATTTTATTATTTTTAAAGAATAATATAAAATACAAATTGGATGACAATAACTATACTAACCTCTCCTTTTTACTGGCCAATAAGTATAAGCATGCATACATGTAACTAAATGCTAACCTCGAAATGACTTGTAGCATTATATAAAATTGTTGGTAGATTAAAAATCATTATTTAATATAAAATGGTTTATGTTTGCATATGTGGAAATTTAGTTATAAATGAAATATTTATGAGGAGGACCGCAAAGACGGTTGAAATATTATAAAAGGTATTTGTTTGTATAACGTAGAATATAATCGCCCTTAATACCAGAAGAATTAATTTTTTTCAATAAAATTTATATAATAATTTATAAGGATAAAGCAATCTAAAACGATTTATTATGAATGGAGCTGCACTTTGACACGTCGTATTATAAACTTTAGTACTTTAACAACTGCTGATCCTAAAATCGCGCTCTTGTTTAAATCCAGAATTTTTTCCAAGAGATAATCGCGTAAACTCGACTGAAATAAGAACACGAGGAGGTTGGCCTTCAATCGCAGATGCAGATAATATCTCGCAGATATATAAGGCAAACTATATACCATCTATGTTCAAAATGCGTTATAATCATTGCAGTATTTTAAACATTTTTAACATGTTTATATATATGCATGTATATATATTAGCAAAAATTGTCAGACTCAAAAAAAAAATCGGTAAAGGATACGCGGTATTTAAAAGAAGAACGAAAAAACTGTAAATCATCACGTTGTCTTACTGGCGTTTCAGCTGGTTTGGAGGTAACAATAATGGTCCGGAAATGGGTGAAATCACTATTAGCTACTGGTGATTGACTTTCGGTAAAAGAAACACGGTAAATAATATAGACACAAATATTAAGGTTCGAAATTTCAACTATATCCTCTATTAAACGTAAAATATGACTTGAGATGAGCTGAGTATACGCAGGTATAAGTAAAGTACGATCAGGTTTGTGAAATTCGTTCGGCTCTAACCATTATTCGAAAGCACACGAACTTATCACAAATGAACTATTTTTTTTCAATAAGATATCCTTCTCCTCGATTATATGTCACTTATTAACATGGGACTATATGAGCTTCAACGGGTTAAATATAACGACACTGAATCATTTAGGAACGAAAAAAGTGAAAAGGAGTGACAGAGAGCCATCCAATCATAGAACGAGCGAGGAAAAGAGGTAGAAAGAAAAAGAGAGGAAAAGAGAAAGAGAGGAAGAGAGAAAAAGAGAGAGAGAGAGAGAGAGGGGGGATTCGCGAACAGGGTAGGAAACGAGAGATCTTTTTTATATATGGAGCACACAGTTCGCTCATCCGAGCCCGTTGTGTATGAAGCAAGCCCGGCTTCGATGAAAAAGAGGGCCAATCGGAGGTCGGGTGACGACCAACGTCATCGTAGCGCATGACCATCGTTAAAGCTCTTTGACCGCCCGAGCGCACGTCGATTCTTCATCAAACGGACACGAGAGACTGCCTGAGAGAGGCTCGTCGACACAACGGCTATCTCAGAACTCAGATATGACCGTATACCGTCGTTCCATTAACAGTAGACAGGCTTATATATATATATATATAGTCCTTCAGTGACGAAAAATGCAACTTTCAGACTATCTAACATCTGATTGATCCAAATTTTTGGCAATTATAGCCAAATTAACCAAAAAATTGCAAGAAAATTTAACCAAGTCGACTCCAAAATGTATCTACACTCTAAGCTGACGAGATTATACCTTCAATTTGCAAAATGACGAATTTTATTCGACAATCGATAAACATTCGATATTTTTTTTTTTAATACACTTTTATGAATTCTTCTGAGCTTGTACAAAAATAAACTTACAACACATTTCAGATGTTTCCAGACATTTTTTATGCATTCCTTCAACTATTTACGTGTTTTTGTACAATACAATTTGTGTATTTATAGAAGAACTTTATGCTGAAATCGCTCAAATGTTCTATACTGGAGTGTATTTTTCGAGATCGTCATAATATGGCAGACAAAAATGCAATATCTTTTCTTGATATTCGATTTTCGTAAATTTTCGGCGAATTATAAAGTAAATAGGATTCACCCGCCATTTTGTACTATGGTCTTTTTAAACTTTACAACTCTGAGGACGAACTCATCGTAATCATGCGACTTTGAAAATCCATCAGTGATAACATTCAGCTGCATTCTATATGTATATGTAATGAAAAATGCATTCCTGAAAGGACACTTAATATGAGTACATATACGTTTTGTATTCATTCTCTCTAACATTTTATCTCTGATGATTGGACTATATTATTTATGTAGAATTTTCAAAAAATTGTATTTCTAATTACAGACGAGAGTGGACTATTATATTTATATGCCCTGATATTATGGAAAGTGAAAAAATTGAAAAGTGTACCGAAGAATATATGAATTAAACGCTTGTATGTTCATATAAAGGGCCTACTTATACGTCTGTATTGGTTGACTGCTGTTGTGTAGGTTTTGCGCGCACTTGTTGCTGCGCACGATAAGTATAAGTTGCGAAGATAGGTGTAAAGTTTCGTATACTCGGATTCCATTCTTCGGTAATAATACATTTTCAGGATTTATGTCAGTGCAAATAAAACATTCTGAGTTTTATCATGTGTATATGAAAATAAAGCGAATGACATAACGAATGTTGCAGTCTGGGGAACAAGCAATAATAAGTCACCTAACCTATATAAGCACGCGTATAATTTATAGGATATTTGAAATAGACTACTCATACGTTTTTACATAAATAATAAGTTTTCTTCTGACATTTCAGTCACGTCGTTTTATTGTTGACATATTCAGGGCTCGTCATATTAATGCATAGTCTACAATGATGTTTAATTAGAAAGAGAATTACATAAATACTATATACGTCCTATACATATATAGTTACAAAAAGTATCGTGTAAATCTCATGCATAATGTCTTTTTCACCTTCATACTCGTCGAAAAACACATACTTTACGCACTAGTTGTACAATGTACTATTTACAAACTAAATTATATATTTTCATCTATATGTTAATCCACAATTAACCGATTTTAATTTTATGTAATGATTATTTTTTTACTTTATATATATATATATATATATATATTGAAAAGAATTGAATTGAATTTCTATACATTATTCGTGAATTTAAATGCATTGAAATATATTAAAGTATAGATATGAATTTACTTCGTTATAACTGAATTTGTTGTTAGACTTTCGAATTCAATTCAATGCATTTTCTACGTAACATGAACTGTATGAGATATTATAATGAAGAAGGTCCCCAGTTTATTATTGTATTCGCTATATATAGCAAAAAAATCTTCAAAAGATTTGGACAACTGATGGGCGCAGTCAATCCTTGATTACAATGTATCCATTAATCGGCAAAATGATGAACAAACTGAAGAGCTCGTGAAATTTTGCCATCGTAAAAGTTGTAAAAATCACGAAAATGTACAATCGCTTTCTGTCAACGATATACATGCACCACCGTCCGTAAGTACTGCGTTGAAGTGGTGAAATGTTGATTTAGTCAATATCGTCATATAACCGATGGTCAAGTATGCACTCGGAGCGCAACGATTATATATACACAGCCCTCGTACATACGCTACTGGCTTATTTTTACCGCAATACATGCATTTGTTGCATTATTAAAATCAATTTAGTTGCCTTTTATAGTTCTGTGAATTCAACAGAACTAACTGTTAATTCATTTAGTCCATGTATATTTGATAGTAAGCTACCTGAAAAATTAAAATTAACACAGTAATGAAAATGTTGTCAAAATGTTGACTTTGTATAATAATCCTACACCATAATTCGAAATTCCAATTAAATGAGAGCGAACTCGGTTGAAAATTGAAATTTCAGAAATATTTTGTGAAGTTACATGCAATTATGTATAGTTGAGACCATTTCTTTGGTTAATTTAACTATATTATGGTTATTCCAACAATTCTCATTTTCGACAGATATAAATAATTTTTTATGGTAATTTTACAATTTGATATAATGACATATACAAGCACAGAAGTAAAAAAGTAGAATACAAAATCAAAAAATTGTTATTCGTAACGAAGGGAAAGTATACCTACGCATTATTACCGAATAACGGAAGTCGTTTGCATTACGCGATACTGAGGAGGCTGATAAGTAAAGTTTTCATTACGTTTTAAAAAAAATGGAGCCAGCGATGGACGAGCTGCTATATCTTGTTTTGATCCGAGGTAAATAATGAACGGGTAATTGCAAGCAGCATGGGCAAACTACTCATAACGCAAACATCGCAGCTTTAATGAAGACGGAAGAAGCTGAAAATTCGCAATTCCTTTGTGCCGTTTTCCGATGAAAACGCTGCAAGAACTCGTCAAAATTAATTGCTTGTTATGATAGCCGTCCTTTCGATCAATCGAGTTGTGTTTTAAGTTTTAATATTATTCTTTACTATGAAGAGCCATGTCATAAATTCGATTTAATTAAAAATTCAAATTTTAGGGATATTCGATGACGCATAGTAATTTTTACGAAATACTTATTATTTATGCAGATATATTAATTCTAATTATATATAGCTGTATAAATGTACAACACATTCCCACACGGCATCTAATATCACAGATACGTCACAGTAATGTCACAGCGGACTTGCAATCTTTCTGTGATATATATATGTAATATTGCAGAGATATTTTGTGATATATCTGTGATATAGTGAATGCCGTCAAGGTTGTTTCACTGTTCGGATTGAAGATATCTGAATTCGGTTCATTGAGTATATTTGGAAAGTAAACACTAAAACATGTTTTATTCGACAAATAAATCTAAAATTTCGAGCATTACTTGAATCGAGTTTACGAAATCACATCAATCCTTTAAAAATGTTGATTCCGAAATAATGTTTATAGATTGTCCGAAATTTGATTTCAAAACAAACGTTTTATATATAGGTAATATCAATCTATTTAATTGTCTATACGAAGTTCTAATTGAAGAATTCGATTTAATCAAACATATATTCAATTATCTTGAACAGCGAAAATAAAATTCGTCATTCAAAAATATACAACTTACTTCGGCAAGTTTTAAAATTGAATTAGATTTTATAAACGCAGAGAGTTTTTACCGAACCCACGCGTCATTTAAGATTTGAATTTAACAAAATAGTACATTACTATATTAATTTTGTATTTAATTAGTACTAGTTAATTTTCATAAATTATAGAAAATAATTTATAAATCGAAAGGACAGTTATAGGCAATTAGTACATGCGCACTAATTGCGTAATGTACTATTTCCTAATTCTATGCGCAAAATTCGATTGTCACGATCGTGAAGCGGTGAAACTAACAAAATTTCAATTATTTATGCACAGAGATAGCTTTGTTTACGTTTAGACGAGCTCTTTCTCACCCCCAACATATTTGTTTATGTTTGTAGAGTAGATAACAGTCTTCGTATTGTTTTCAAATGGTTTTCAGAAATCAGAAATTTCGGAACGTAAACAATTCGAAGTACGTATAAACAATAACCTACGCCCATATGTCATTATTATTTATTCTCAAATATAAATATATATACATTATACAAATCTCACACTAGTGCGGGAATGTAGTATTTTGCGCACGCAAATGAGTGTGCAAAATCGAATTTTGCACCTAGAATTGGGAAAAATAAATTGCAATACTTCGATCAGAAGTAATTTCATTAAGAAATAAACGTCATCGCACAGATGTCGGTTTAAATAAATTGACTTCATTGAAAATCAAATAAATCGGAATAATCAAAATTGACGAAACTATAATAAGAAATTCATTTCATGAATATATCATCCAAACCACGAAAACGAAAATATTCCCAGCCTTCGTCGTCAGTGCCGCTAAATTGACAGATGTGGCATTTATGTCGCATTTGTATAAAAGGTAATATATATATGTACAGTTCAAATCCCAGGATGAACGGCGCTGAATTGTTTTATGGTATTAAGTACATATACAGTCGGTACTGAAATCGCGTTTGTCACGAGAGAACTTTGTCACGCATTTTTTATGTACGCCAGGGGAAGCACCAAACAATTAAAACACTAGTTGGATATTCGTAATTTAAATTTTAGATACAGTTATCATATTTCCCTTATTGCCTTATATAAAAACATGTGAACTGAGCGTCGCTAATGCAATTTTCGATAATTGTGAGTAGTAATTGAATAAATTATTTCTATGCATTTGTTATATTTAACTTGATTTATACTAAATTATCCGATTATATTTCAGAAACAGTATTTTTTTATCGGTCCATAATAAAGAAAAGAAAACAATCGAATAAGAATAAACAACGATAAAGACAAAATGTGGGTGCTATGTACTTCCGAAAAGGACGGTCCGGGAATCCTTAGCAGACAGATGTTTTCTGACGTATTTTGATGTGCTGAATTCGAAAATCATGATGAAAATTGGCGGTGTTTGCGATTATTTCATGAACTACAAATCTGATGAAAAAATGTTTCAAACAAAAAATGTAGGGCACGAAATTCTGTACAAAAATGATCTGATGCATTTGCACACGCGCGAATACTACATGTCGCACCGATTCAGTCACGTCTGGCTGGTTATAGGTTAGGTTAGTATAAAAAGGGGGGTCTGGGGGGCGGATTCCCCCAGAACGCAAGCACAACTGTGAGGCGATTTTACTTTTCTTTTTAATTGTTTTAATATATAATATTTTTTTAACGAAATATTATAAAATGATTTGTAATAATTACACAGAGAACAACAACAATAATAATTATTTGTATGCAAATAATTTGTACGCAATGACGGAGCGCTATAACATCTTGTTAGCCTGTCAATCCATTTTAGGAGTTGTGAAGACACGCTTGAATTATTGAGAAATATGGAGCTGATTCCAACTGAACGATACTGCCGCAAACATAGACAGTACATGACTTTGGAGGAGTCAAAGCATGTTTGTGGTATGTTCGTCTGCGCTTTTAAACGCAATCGTCATAGTGTGTCAGTGGCTGAAAATACATGGTTTGAGAGATGCCACGTATCTGCAGCTAAGTGCATTCTCATCACGTACAGCTTTGCTGTTAATTTTAATTTTTAGCAAACTGTACGGGAATGCAGCATACTTGACGAAAAGACCATTTCATCGGAGACAGTGGCTGACAGGTTTTCGTTCTGCAGAGAAATCTGTATGATTGCTCTTGACCAGCAGCTCGACGAAGAAGGCCAAATTGGTGGTGCTGATGAAATTGTCGAAATTGACGAATCGGTCGTCGGAAGTACCAGCGAGGTCGTGTAGTAGAAGGTTCGTGGATTCTCGGAATGATTCCAGAGATGACAATCCCACAAATATCGGCTAGAGATCTGCCCCAATAACAAGATACTTTGATCAATCAATTGATTGATCAATTTGATCAAAAAACATGTTGCTCCCGGGACAGAGATCTGCACCGATTGCTGGAAGGGGTATATAAACCTTCAAGATCACGGTTACATACACAAGACTGTGAATCATTCCGAGAATCCACGAACCTTCTACTACACGACCTCGCTGGTACTTCCGACGACCGATTCGTCAATTTCGACAATTTCATCAGCACCACCAATTT